>JAWZYV010013016.1:0-128377 GCA_038373885.1 Cheiracanthium punctorium | reverse complement strand
TTTTTAAAAACATAGGCCGGGTTCAAGATCATTCTTCGCATAGGATACATGCCTGTTCGAATAGATCACATATTGATGAGCGAGAGGGTCTTATAAGTAGTAAAGCATGGTTTACGGTTGACATGCCGTATATTGCAAGAGAGATATGCGAGAAAAAATGCACTTGTCATTATGACGGAGAATTTTTTTCAAACATTTTCATTGAAGACTATATGAAGTATCTTCAAAATGAGCTATTTAATACATTTTTTCAACCGTTTTCATATTTTGCTAATTCCAAGGATGACAAAACATGTGTAATTATGTGACGTTATTGGTGTATAACTAGTATTGCGATTGTAAAAAATATATTAAAACCATTGTGATTATGTAGAAAAGACATGCTTGCTTCTACAACAGTAAGATTTTACTGACTTGTGCATGCTTAGTTATAGAATACTCATTGAAAAGTTATTATTTTCTTAATTGTGTAAATAGTTTGTGTAATTTAAAATATATTTTTGTAAATAAATAAGTTTAAATACGAAAACTTTTCTGTGTTTTCTTTATGTGTGTGTGTGTTGATTACTTGCAAAATAAAAATCTATGAAATTTTACTGAAGCAAAAAGTGGTAAAGTTAGACATGTTTTAAGATTCTCATGTTATACTTATCTTTTTTATACACTACAAGGTAAAAAGTTACAAATTTAACAAATTTTATCGAAGCATGTACTATGGAAACATTAATCTACTACATAGAAATAAAATGTTTTGATTAAAATCATAAACTTAAGTGTGATAGGTAAAACTGCGTTACCTGAGAATTCACAATGTACTAATTTTTTATAAAATGAACTTAGCTAAAAAAGTTTGTCTGCATAATTTTATAACTTAATCGATTTTACAGGTTTTTCAAAATAAAGTTAAGTGAGATAAAGAAACTTAGTATTTTTAAATAAAGATTTTTTGAGGTATTCTTTAACGTAAAGATCGTACCACATTTTACTTGAAGTAACAGAATATTTTAAATCATACACTATGTTTTTAAAACATTAGAGTATTACCTTAGCATATTTTTATTAAGTAATGGGCTTGAATATTTTTATAAGAAATATCAACTAAGTGCACATGTTACACATTTTACTGATTAAGATGGTTATGCTTACAAATTTTAAATAAATATGCTCTTACTTTTATACATGTTACTTGTTCAAACTAAGTATACTTTTGATTTGCATACGTTTATGAGTTCTCATAAGTTATGAAATTATTTCTCGAAAGGAACTTAGCTATTAGAACTTTGTACATTTTGTAGAAGTAGTATGCTTAACATGTTTTTAATAAAATGGATTTAAATTTGGTATAGAAATAATCAGTTATTTTAGCATAGATGTATAAACTTATCTTTATGTAAACCTTAACTAATTAAAAGTAATATAATTTATGCCTATAAAAAGTGAGGGACTTAGACTATTTTTCAGAATTATCAAGTAAAGGATTTTACAAAATACTTAGTAAACTGCATTAATAGATTGTAAGTTGTATTTTTTTTTCTTTTAGAAGTTTTGCACATTGGTATATTTTATGTTCTGATAAGTCGTTGAATATGTTCTTTAAAAAACTAACAGATCTGTACTTTGAAAATTTTATTGAAGTGTTGAACTTTCGTATTTTTCGAATGTTACGAACTTGATACATTTTTTCTGAAGTGCTAGATATGTGAAATTGTCTTTTTAAAAACATTGAATTATTCATACTTAGTACATTTCAGTTACTCTTTCAAGATAACGGACTTAGAATTTTTTACAAATAGCAAGCTAGTAACTTGCTAAACATGCTTGGAAATATTTTTAAATACCGTTCCTTAAAAATTATCAAGTTGTATACTACTAAAAGAAATTACAAATTAAAATATAATAATTAAGGATTTAAAAATATTTGCAAGAAGCATGTTTAGCAAGTTACTAGCTTGCTATTTGTAAAAAATTCTAAGTCCGTTATCTTGAAAGAGTAACTGAAATGCACTAATATGAATAATTCAATGTTTCTAAAAAGACAATTTCACATATCTAGCACTTCAGAAAAAATGTATCAAGTTCGTAACATTCTAAAAATACCAAAGTTCGTCACTTCAATAAAATTTTCAAAGTACAGATCTGTTAGTTTATTTAAAGAACATATTCAACGACTTATCAGAACATAAAATATACCAGTGTGCAAAACTTCTAAAAAAAAAAATTACAACTTACAATCTATTAATGCAGTTTACTAAGTATTTTGTAAAATCCTTTACTTGATAATTCTGAAAAATAGTCTAAGTCCCTCACTTTGTATAGGCATAAATTATATTACTTTTAATTAGTTAAGGTTTACATAAAGATAAGTTTATACATCTATGCTAAAATAACTGATTATTTCTATACCAAATTTAAATCCATTTTATTAAAAACATGTTAAGCATACTACTTCTACAAAATGTACAAAGTTCTAATAGCTAAGTTCCTTTCGAGAAATAATTTCATAACTTATGAGAACTCATAAACGTATGCAAATCAAAAGTATACTTAGTTTGAACAAGTAACATGTATAAAAGTAAGAGCATATTTATTTAAAATTTGTAAGCATAACCATCTTAATCAGTAAAATGTGTAACATGTGCACTTAGTTGATATTTCTTATAAAAATATTCAAGCCCATTACTTAATAAAAATATGCTAAGGTAATACTCTAATGTTTTAAAAACATAGTGTATGATTTAAAATATTCTGTTACTTCAAGTAAAATGTGGTAAGATCTTTACATTAAAGAATACCTCAAAAAATCTTTATTTAAAAATACTAAGTTTCTTTATCTCACTTAACTTTATTTTGAAAAACCTGTAAAATCGATTAAGTTATAAAATTATGCAGACAAACTTTTTTAGCTAAGTTCATTTTATAAAAAATTAGTACTTTGTGAATTCTCAGGTAACACAGTTTTACCTATCACACTTAAGTTTATGATTTTAATCAAAACATTTTATTTCTATGTAGTAGATTAATGTTTCCATAGTACATGCTTCGATAAAATTTGTTAAATTTGTAACTTTTTACCTTGTAGTGTATAAAAAAGATAAGCATAACATGAGAGTCTTAAAACATGTCTAACTTTACCACTTTTTGCTTCAGTAAAATTTCATAGATTTTTATTTTGCAAGTAATCAACACACACACACATAAAGAAAACACAGAAAAGTTTTCGTATTTAAACTTATTTATTTACAAAAATATATTTTAAATTACACAAACTATTTACACAATTAAGAAAATAATAACTTTTCAATGAGTATTCTATAACTAAGCATGCACAAGTCAGTAAAATCTTACTGTTGTAGAAGCAAGCATGTCTTTTCTACATAATCACAATGGTTTTAATATATTTTTTACAATCGCAATACTAGTTATACACCAATAACGTCACATAATTACACATGTTTTGTCATCCTTGGAATTCGCAAAATCTGAAAACGGTTGAAAAAATGTATTAAATAGTTCATTTTGAAGATACTTCATATAGTCTTCAATGAAAATGTTTGAAAAAAATTCTCCGTCATAATGACAAGTGCATTTTTTCTCGCATATCTCTCTTGCAATATACGGCATGTCAACCGTAAACCGTGCTTTACTACTTATAAGACCCTCTCGCTCATCAATATGTGTTCTATTCGAACAGGCATGTATCCTTTGCGAAGAATGATCCTGAACCCGGCCTATGTTTTTAAAAATTTCCCGATGTACTATATCCATTAATTGTTGTTTCGCCTCATCATAATTACAATGGGGTTCACGGTTACATTTTTGCGGCTTTAATTTTAAAATTAAATGAGGTAGGGTCGTCGTATATAGCGTTTTTAAAATGCATTCCAATATTTCATTTCTCATTTTACAAAGTTTTAATACTTGATCATTTAAAAGTGTTAAGGAAATTGGATTTAACGTAAATGAATCTCCGGTTTTATAAATTTGTTGTAAGATGCATTTTCCATCATCATTAAATACAGATAATTGATTATTACAAATAAAAGAGCTATTGTTATGACCTATATTAAAATCTAATAGTTTTACAATAAATTCGATCCATGTGGAAGGGTTCATCACGACTCCCTGACCGGTTGGTATATAGTCTAATTGGGCGTTCTGAATAAATTGTCTAATATGAATCTTCAAGTTAGTTCTTTCATCGTGAAGTGAAACGTAGATAAGTCTTTCCAAGTGCCATGTACTATTTACAGAAGCATATAAGCTATGGTAAAGATCGTCCGTGCAATTGTCCAACTTTGCCCTTTTCGGGGAAGGCTCATAAATGAACATTTTGGCAAATGTTAGGTTAATGTGCGGGTCTGTCACATAAGGTTCAGAAGGAATACCATGCGTTAAAAGTTTGTTGGTTGGGGGATATATCTTACACATTGAACCATGTTCTAATTTAATGGTAGTGGTTTCACAGTTCGCTGGTTTAAAATCCAAAGTTCGTTTAGATCCAAAACTTAGAATGCATACACCTGATGATAGGTCTAGATTAAAATCTTCGTAGTTACCGTCTTCCATTTTAGGTTGTTCTTCAGAGCCAAAGTTCACTTGTACCATATTAAATTCATAATTTGTCACTTTCTGTAGATCTTCACGTATTTTTTGCAAAATGGGTATCCAAGAGTAAACAGTGACTGTTGCTCGAGGTAAACTGTAATTGATTCCTTCATCAGCAAAAGTAATTACTTTACGGGTCGAGGAAATTTTCTTTTCACTACTTTGCAGGGGTAATTGAAACAATTCTTGCTGTAGCACATCAACATCACTTTCAGTATAAAACTCGGGGGAAATTTTCTTTTCAATACTTTGCAGAGGCTTTACATCTAAAGGCAATTGTATTATTTCTTGCAGCAACACATCAGCATCACTTTGAGTATAAAACTCGGGAGTGTATTCAAGCAAACACATTTTTGAAACTCGGCGAAAAATCAATTAAAACACACGTCTTAAGTATAGGCGCACACAGTACAAAGGGAGTCTCGCAACACACACCTGGCCATTTTATCTAACTAAAATGTCTCTATACTGATTCTTTTAAAAATCACGTGATTACCCAAGCGCCCTCTACCTTCCTCAACCCTGTAGATATTGCATCATCTAACTTGTCTTAGCCTGTTACAGAGAGTTGCCACTCAATGTACATCCTGCCAACGAACCTAGCGGATATTAAATCAACACAGATTTGTACACGTCACTATCAGGTGTCTTCTGCTCATGTCACTTCCTTATCTCTTATCTGATCTGTGATACCTGATAAGATAAAAACTAGTTGCCGTTAAATTTGTAGAGTTTGTAGGTTGGGCGTAGGTAAGGTCTCCTGCAACGGGTAACTAAGAATTCTTTAGCCGAGCAGAACGATGTTTTGTCCGCATGCAACAAGAGTGTTGTCCGTTATTTTTCAGGTATTATAATTGCTTATATTTTTCTGATATATGTTGCGATTAGCTATCTTTTAGAGTAATCAGTTTAATTTATTAGCAAGTTTTCATTAATAATTTCAGTTTATGACTTTATTAAATAAAAAATTTAGTTTATTATTGTAAAAATTGTTTTAGTTTATGAATTTATTAAAAGGATATCTTTGTAAAATTTAAGTATATAAAAAAACTGAGTGTAAAAATTTTGATATGTTTAATTTATTAACAAGTTTTCATTAATAATTTTAGTTTATGACTTTATTAAATAAAAATTTTAGTTTATTATTGTAAAAATTGTTTTAAACAATAATATTAATACCTATTTTATACGTGAACTCATTCATCTGCAATGCCTATAATTTATTACTGTTATTTATCAAAACTTAACAAAAATAATTTGCTTTAGTATAATGATCTTTGCTAATTGTTTCACAGAAATTAATTTAATGATTCATTAGTTTCCTAAACTACGTAAAATATATTAATCGTTGTAGCTTAACTTTGATATTTTAATTTAGGATATAATGCCCATGTTTACAAAAAGGATAGATTTTTATTGAAATGGCTTTAATCTAACATGATCTTAATCCATAAGTCCCCATTTTTGAACGCAGAATGAAACACGTGTCCCCAATTGCATACCCCTAGCACCCTCCCTGGTTTTATCTTATCGGCAAACTGGCCAACTCTTATTGTACCGGCTCTGTAGGGTCTCAAGGCACTTTCTTATCTCAATTTCTGTTATCAGCAAAATGGCGTGCACGTGGCTGTTTTTATGCTGTGCGATTTGTGTGCTGTATTATTTGCGAATTATTTAAATATTTTTATTATTTTCGCCTCTCGCGTGTACAAGTACAGGGTAAGTGTAATATTTTCTATTATTTTAGTTACATATAAGTTGATACCGTAATTCTAATTGAAAATAATTATGTGGTAATTATATTTTCCACTTTTGATGTGTTGTACTTTTAAGTGTGATTTTTTGTTATTGTTAATGTATGTTTTTCTGTATTTTGGTGTTTTGCGAAATTTTAAGTGGGTAATCCAGTGTAATTAATATTAATAGCATTATCGGTAGAAGTACTTTATGCAGTTTGTATACAAAAACTGGGGTTTGAGGGCTTTCTCCTAATAGAAAATAAGGCATGCATGGTATTTGTATTTCAGTAAATTCTAACTAAGATTAAATTTTCGCTTGCTAACTAATTTTATCCTACATAAAATAGCATTGTGAATCTGGTAAATTGTTATAAGAAAAAAAATTACTTTTAAAGCGTTTAATATCTTCAAATGTGTTTTGTTTTTAGTGTCAAAATAATATACCTATTTCAGCCAAGATTAAGAATGAATGAACATGTGCTAGTTGGACCGGGAATTAGGGATAATGTATTTTAAATCATTACTCGATTTTCCGGTCTTGCTAGCCGTATAGATGTTGGTACTTTGTCCAGAGACTAGAAGATTTCGCAAGATGTGGCTTCACGTAAGTAAAAACCTTGAATTTTTTTAGTTCAAGTAATGATTTGCGATTAAAACTATCATTTTATCTAAGTATTGAAAGATATTTATGTACATGCAGTATACTAAAACGGATCTTCAATTTTTATTTCCAATAGTTCAACTTTCTAACAATAGTACTATCTAGTCTAAAAGTTTGTGCTAGTTATGCTCACCTTTCTATAAAATAGGTTAAGTACATACCTCTAAAAATATTAATGCATGTATAAAATTATGCTTTCATAGTCAAACTGCAATGAGTGTTGCACATAAACAATCTAACTCGTATCGTATTGAAATTCTATAAATCAAGTTACTCTACTTGGGATATACAATTCGTATCGTATTCAAACTCAATAAATCATGTTACTATACTTGTGATAAACAGTAAAAAAATATTTTGTAGGATTACTAAAAATGTAATTTTTTCTCTAATTGATCTATAGAAAATATAAACTAGTATAATCGCTGCCTAAAATTTATCAAAAATGTGTGGGTAAGAAAAAATGTTTAGATAAATACTTTGTTTGTGTTTTAAGGCAAACCTGCACGCGGGGGTATCTGCTTAGGATGAGGGGTGCCTTGGTAGGAGGACTTTCTAAGGGGATCTAACGCGTATTCACACATTTCGTATACAAAAACTTGAGTTTTTTGGGATATATGGCTAAAGTGATTTTCTCGCAATAGAATATAAGACTATATCCAAATCATTATTTGTAAAATCTTTCTATGGTGTAATTTTCTTACTTCCCTAACCGTAGATTAAATTTGTAGAAAATGTATGGGTATCCTAAATCCTACTTTAATGTTAAACGGCTACTTAACAAAAATAGGATATACAAAAAATTAGCTAAAAATTAATTTTTCTTGATAAATTAAAAACACTTGATTAACTTTTTTTTTCTTGATATAAATTAAAAACACTTGATTAAAAAAATATTTGTTGTAAAATTATTTAACTTAAAATTAAAACTTGTTTAAAAAAGAAATAAAAGTACTTAAATTAAAACTTTTGATTAAAAAAATATTTGTTGTAATATTATTTAACTTAAAATTAAAACTTGGTTAAAAATAAATTTAGAAAAATATTTAACTTAAAATTAAAACTTGGTTAAAAAATAAATTAACTCTTGATTAAAAAAAAATTGTTGTAAAATTAATTATTAACTTAAAATTAAATTTTGGTTAAAAATAAAAAAATTAACTCTTCATTAAAAATGTATTAAGTTGGGTATAAATCTCTGAAGAAAAAATGTTTGGATAAAAAAGGTTCATACATTATCTAAATCATTATTTGTATAAACTATAGGTACTAAAATTGTTCTATGGTATAATTTTCTCACTTCCCTAACAGTAGAAGAAATTTGTAGAAAATGTATGGGTATCCTAAACCCTACTTTAATATCCTAGTAAACTGTTACTTATTAAATATATGCTATAATCAGTATACAAAAATTAGCTAAACATTAGAAGTATGTATTAAGCAACATTTATTCAATTTGCATTGGTTCTATTACTAAATGGTAAAGAAGACTAAATAAATAAAAAAAATAAACTTCGAAAAATTAATCAAAGTCCCAATTCATTTTCAAAACTAAAGTATAACACAATACACCTGCAATTTTATACCTGAAGGATTCTCGGCCTAATGGACAACAATCATTAGCCTATGAATTCTTTTGTAGGTTGCGCGTTCAAATCTGAAATTTTTTTCCAAGTCCTCTTATTTGAGAAAATTGTTAAAAGTCTGATAATTTTCCCAAGTCTCCTTATTTCAAAAATATCTTAAAGTCTGAAAAAATTACAAGTCCCTTATCTGAAAAAAAGGAAAAAAAATTCTTATCAACCCTTCGAACATCCGGTCTTAGCATCCGCTCCCCACATCCGGTCCGACCACGCCCCCCTTCCCCGCTCAGCCTAGGGACAGCATCGAACAGCACCGGCGAATTAACATGGCACCGGCTGAGCAGAACTCTCGTTTATCTACTACTTTCTATGTTGAAGTAATTATAATTCCAAGGCACAAAACTATGACTGGATGTTTGAATGAGTTCTATTTTTTCAAGTAGATTATCTTGTTATGAGCTAGATCTGAAGCAAAATCCACCTGACATTTTGAAAATATTACTCGGCGTACCTGATGTAGGGGTTGAATTAGGTGTGATTAAAATGACTGTTCTTACGTACACTTGAATTTTGTCTTTGTGTAAACGGAACAACATGTTTTTGTAGTAGACAGAAAAATTACACAATTTACTGCTAACGAAATTTTTAAATTTTTATTATTCTCATGGAGGACTAGCTGTGATTGGGCTGAGTAGTTTTTTTTTCTTTTTTTTGGAGGGGGGTGGGCAAATATGTGGTGTCACCCCGTCGGGTGACACCATGCTTAGCGACACCATTTTAAATATCAATTAATCTTTGAAAAGCAACCAATCAATGGTGGGCCACTTAACAAAGAAAAAAAGTCTTCGAACGCCTAAATCACAATTTTGTCCCGCTAAAGGTTTTCACAAAAATAATTATTCAACTCACATTCACGCTTACAAGGTCAAATAAATCTCACACGCAGATAAACATAACTTCAATTACCAAAGTGGCCATTCACATAATCATTATCAGTTGCATTCCAAAATTTACCTCTCAGCGGTTATTTCCATTTAAACCTTGAGATGCTGGTTCTGAGCAAAGTATTTCTGATAACGTTTCAGCGTTTTCTGTGTCATAGAATTATACCGATAAGTAAACTCACATTCCCTGCGTTCATTTGAATGAATCTCTTAGTCCCAAATTAGTTTGAATGGAGATAAAAGTCAAATGGACACGAGATGAAGTAAGGGTCTACTTTAATCAAATTAAATGTCATTAAACTTAAACGTCATTAACTTTCCTAAATGTCATTAACTTTTAATTTACTTTTATAATAAAAAAGTCGTGACTATCAAATGCACATCTTATTCTGTATTTGCTGAGAGCGCTTAAATACACGCGTTTAAAATTTCATTCTGCAGAAATAGAACGTTGAACTTTCTTTTTAAAGAGAGACTTTTAACCCCTTAACGCGCAAGCTGTATGATAAAACTCTTAACGCTACAAAAATTTAACGCTTGCAGTTAAAAACATCCATCCCCTTTTTAACCCTTTGAGGCGCAGTGTTCCCGCTCTGGGAACACCAAACTGCGACGTTTTGACTGTTGCCAGTCACGAAGAATAGATTTGATTTCTATAAAAATAGTGGCGGGTGACATAGCTCCACGAGAATCCTTTACTTTCTAGCACGTCCTTTCCCGTCAAAAAATTGTCACGATTATTTCTAACAGCACTGACATCTGCTGAAAAATGGAAGAATGCGAGAACAGCTGGATAGATTGCCCCATGCTAAAAAAAGGGCAGCCGTTGCCATCGCTCGACTTAACTACCAGCAAGATGGTGGACGATCGAAACGTTCATCGCGTGCCACCGATCAAGAGACCCTTTTTTGACGCAGCTGGCTGTGCGGCACAGCCAGCTGCGTCAAAAAATTGTCTCTTGATTGGTGGCACGCGATGAACGTTTCGATCGTCCACCATCTTGCTGGTAGTTAAATCGAGCGATGGCAACGGCTGCCCTTTTTTCAGCATTGGAAAAGGGTTGCGCCTCAAAGGGTTAAACGAGACCCCGCACGAAGGGACAGACGAGTGGACAACCAAGCCCAAGTCGGAGTCGAACCCGAGCCCATCATCCCAGAGAATGGTGGGCTAGCCACCCTACTATGCGGGACGTCAAAATGTCTTTCAAATTGAAATGCAACTTTTCAAATTAAAAAGGGGATTGGAAACTTCCGTGAAAGCGCACGCAATGTATTCGGTGAGAATTGGGGGGGGGGGGGTGGCTGTCTTCTGCAATCCCTAAAGAACGGATGTCCTCCTCAAACTCCGTTGTTGAGAGTCTCGGGGGATGGAGAGGGCGGGGATGTGTAAGTTTACGGACGTGAAAAGAGACATGGAAAGGGAAGAGAAGATGTGAAAGAGAGCACAAGTGGACACGCTCAATTTCAAGGAAACTGAGGAAAATCAAATCGATTTCCGGATGAACGGCATTTGAAACTGAGATGCATTTTCACACATACACACAAATTTCTTAAATAAGAGCGTCTAATTGGATGCTGTAAATCCTTTTCACAGAAGCCTTCACGGGCTGTAAAAAAGGGTATGAGGTCTGCGGGTCAGGGGTCACCAACTGGAAACCCCTGGTTTAGCCATCTAACTTGTAAGCAGATTATTGTATCTTCAAACTGCGAGGTTTTTTTTTCACTTCATTTTCTTAAATAATTTGTAAAGATAATATCCTCTTTTACGCATTTCATCGGGTATTTCTGAATTCTTAATCTTCTTGAGAAAGTTCTTGGGTAAAAAAATATTTAAAAACTGATTAAAGGATGTTTATCTTTCACAATAGAGGCCATATCGTATCGTTCGTTTAGATGCGGTACTAGGGAGGGGGCTATGGGAGACATGGCCCCCTCCTAAATTTTGTTTTACAACTTTAGATCGCGCATACTTCACGCTTTCACGCGTCCAATTTGAATTTTGAGCAATTTATAGACCTAAGTAAAAAGTTCAATGTCCCCTTCCGAGAATTCAGTCTGGGTTACAGAGGACAGCAATTCACGGAGATCTTTGCTTGTGACATAGATTACCGCGAGAGATAACTCTGGATCTGGATAGATCTGGCCATCCTGATACTATAAACAACTACACCCTCAAATGAAAAGACTGCCTTACTTCTCCAAAGCGCGAAAAGCACCCAACCTCTAAAAGTGAGTGAATATATTGACTCCCACGAACAGTAAATATCGAATATTCACTTTATCAAAGTGAAAAAGATCCACTTTTCACTCGTCGCAGACAATTAAATAATTTGATAAGACGATCGAATCATTATTTGCATACTTACGGTTGTCCTTTCACTCTTTTTATAAAGGGTAAAAAACCTGTTCCTCGCCGAGCCTAATCAGCGGCGACGTGCAAATGTCTAATGAGCGCCTTTATGCAGTGGTGATAGTAGTGATATTAGGAGAAAACGGCTCATGGTTGTAATCATATAGGGTGTTCCCAAAACACTGACCTCAATTCACAGACGTAACTATAGCTTTCTCCGCGTGGAAGAGGTTCGGCTATTTGAAGCGGGTCGGAGGATTACGGACCATTAGCTTCACGTGGGCTCTAAGCTGAGGGGTGGGGTGCCCTCCGTGGGGCTCTTTCTAAGAAGGCCTAACCCGTATTTACGCTCAGTTTTGGCGGAAACCACTCGGAGAAGGGGGAGGGGGGGTCCATTCTTACTGTGACATTTGATTGACGGTATATTTTAGTATAAATATACTTGTAAACATTTCAGTAACAATACAAATTTCTAATATTTATAATAATTTTTTTATTATCCATTAAAATATAGAGTTTACAGGTGTATAGTCTACCAAAATCAGCTTTTTTGCGTAGACTAAGGGAAGGGCGCCCAGTCCAGACCACCCCACTATTATACGTTCATGCCTGATTTTATTCTTTAAATATTGATTATAAAAAATAATTGAAAAAAAAAAGTCCCGATTAGTAAAATGGGCTCGGTACAATAATTAGGTGATGTACAAAATTTCAGCCTTCCATCATAAAAAGACTCCGGGAGAAACTTTATAAGGCGAGGCGTTTCGTAAAGTGCTAAAGTTTCCCAAACATCAGGAGGGGGGGGGGGGAGAGGTTTTTTTGTAAAACTGTTCTTTTTAATGGTTTTCGTATAACATGCTCAAAGGAAAGAGAGTGGAAGAAAAGTTTTTCAAACATGTAATGGTACTTTTAATTCATGTTCGAAGATTAAAAAAAATACTAATATTCAAATGGTAGAATGAACATTTCTGCAATCTAAATCATTCTAGAATTTTTGTTTTCAAAAGTTAGTCTATTTTTTAAAGTTTTTTTCAATTACAGATCTATAAGTGAAACTCGTAACATATTCTGAAAAATTCACGCGCGAACTTTAGCTGAACACGAGCCCACTGTAGCTCGCACGAGCCCAGGGGAGGCGTCCCGTCTGCCCCCTCCCCCTCTCGTAGGGCCTGCCCAGAGATATGAACATAAATATGTGTTGACTTAAGCCACTTTTCAATGGCTCTTGAGGAGAAAATTTCGCATCGGAAGATAGCGTTTCAGGGGCTGTACAGAAATTACAAAAAGAACAATGATTGCATAAGTACAGAACTTATTTGCTATTATTGATATTGTATAACCCCTTACACCCACTTTCTTTAAAGATATCTCCCAGACTTTTTACCATGAAGGATTGAAATTTTTTACAGCATCTAATAAATGTATGGGACAGATTTTATTAACTGTGAATTTTTTTACGGGGGGCAGCATGAAAATTTAAATTCTCTATTTATTTAATTTCCGAAAAACTTTAATCGATACCGTAGAATTCTATACTTTTATTTACGCAGCTTTGTAATTTATTGTATACATCTATGATCAATATTTGAGGAATAAAAGCCTAGTTCAGTGTTTTTGAGACACCATGTATTTATATATATACATATATTAGGCTGGTAACCATTAATTACCAGGCGTTTGTAATTCTTTATTTAATTTATTAATTTATTAAATTATTTAATTAAATTAAACAAATAATTCGCGTCAGAGAATTTACGCAAGAGAATATACGTAAATTTAAAAAATAATTAATTAGAAATATTTTTAAATTTTTATTGAAATATAGCACGCGTCAGAGAAACGCCTGTTAATTATGCACCAACCCAATACATAAACTAAACACTCACCTCTGCTTTTAATCCTTAAATATGGTTTCATAGACATGCAGGGTGCACAAAAAAAAATAAAATAAATAAATAAATAATAAAACGGCAACACGTTTTAGTTCTTTATCCATTAGAGATAAGTGAGCTATGTAAATTGAAAAAAATCTTCAAAATTAGATAGGAATAAAGACTAAATTCCTCTCGTTGATTTTCAAAACAATTTTAAAATTTGTTCAGCACAAAATTTGTTCCAACACAAAGAAATTTCTAATGGGTAAAATATGAGCCCCCATACACTGATGCGGTGATGTAGCAGAATTCTATCTCAAGATTTGACATAGCTATGAAGATAAACATTTGCTGACTTAAAACACGTTTCAATGTCTCCGAAAGGAAAACAATCACGTCGTACGATCTCCTTACAAGAATCGAACAGGAGTTTTCAAATAATAATAATTTTTTGAACTCTTAGAAATAAACGTTTACAATCTAATTCAGATATCTCGAAGACGTTTTATGATGAAATTCTGAAATTTTGTACCTAACCTCATTAGCGTATGGGGCACATTTTACTAACTGGGACGTTTTTGGCTACAAGGGCCGTTTAAAAATTTAAAAGTTTCACTTTTTGAGAATGAACGAGAGAAAGTTTTACTTCATGTTAATTTTTTTTTCTTACCTTTATTTTGGAACATTTTGCAATTTGCATTATCCAAGACTGCTTATCTGTAATGGATAAAGAATTAAAGCGTGAAACCATCTTTTGGAAAACACGCTGTATTAAGGTGTCCCTTATTTTATAAATTTAAAATTTTTAAATGCCCGTCCCCTAGTTTGATTCCATTTGCTTCAAGATTAGCCCGTACAAATTTTTGGGTCGATAACCATCTTTTATCAGGTGCCGGACTTGAGAGAGAATGCGAAAGACGAAATCTATTATTAGTCTTTGATGTAGCGATACTTTTCTGATTCTTGTTAGTCTCTTGGTCTTTTTCGTACATTATTAGAAGCCTTGCTATTAACACTTAACAGTTTATTGTTAATAAGTGATCAATTCATAGAATTCGACAAATTAAAAGAAAAGAATTTGTTCACTGTATAAAAAGAACATTTCAAAAGTCCAATTTCTCAAATTTTTACTGTTCATGGGGATGGTAAGCTTTTATCAGCAAAAAGTGTCAGAGATTTAAAAGATGCAAGGCTGCCAACTCAGGGGCGTAGCCAGAAATTTTTCATGGGGGGGGGGGGTTACAACTACTACAACTCATATATATGTATACGTGGGTGTGACAATGTAGTGAAGATTATACATTTTGTATGGCAAAAAATTCCTCATGGGGGGGATGACCCCCTAACCCCCCCCCTTGGCTACGCCCCTGTGCCAACTAATGCATCCAAACGACAGAGAACAGCTCACTGGGATTTCAAAATTAAAAATTTCTGCTGGGAAAGAGCAAGCATATGCTTTTTGGACTGTTTTAACGCATTGTGTCTGGAAACTAAGGTGTAGATTTTATGCTGTGGCACATCAGTTTCAAACAATGACTGCTTAAATGGTGCATCTATTCTTTTAGAACAAAAATTATATATAAAAAAATGTTATAATTTTCTATTTCAATGCCGTCATTACACATGTGACTTAATTTTTCTAAGTGTATTTGAAAGCAAAATGTGCGAGTTGGAGACAAATCCTGACGTACTACTTTTCAAAGACTTGGGGAAAAAAAAAAAAAAACGTAGATGTTAATATTATCAAAAATGAGAAAGAACATGTGAAACGGCATCAATGAGATAGAAATTAAAGAAATATTAGTAATTTTGAGAAAAAAATTAAACAAATACTGAGCGACGGCACTAAAGAACTTCCCAAACTGTACATAATGCTTTTTGGAGGATAACCGTATCCTAAAAATACTGTAAAAGCACTCATATTCGCGAAAATGAAGATATCGGTGATTACGAACATAATCTTTATGTTAAACGGCATAATCCTTGTGTAAAAAAGGAAGAATTTGTGGACTTTATGTTAATTTTTTTTCTGGGAGGGGGGGGGCGTTGAACCTAACCCACCCTCTTGAGTACGCCACTGCGTAGGTGGTTCAAAAAATAAGGTAACACGGTCAGTCACGGGCATAGTCCGTATCTAGGTACAAAAGATGATCACAGCAACTAAATGTCACTAGATGAATCTAGTAGTGCCGCAAAGCTCCAAAACTTGAACTAGAAAAGATGGAGGCATTGGCGGATACATGGTCAGCTACTGAAGTGCGAAATGTAATAAAATTTTTGTGGTTAAAAAAAAACCGAGCTGTCAGAAATTCATATTCAATGAGTGGAAGTGTGCGGGCAAAGTGTAATTCAAAAACGCATGTGCGGTTTCAGTGGAATGAATTCCAGAAAGGAAGAACAGATGTGCCAGACGAGCCGAGGTCGGGGCGGCCAGCCTCATCGCCAATTTGGCGGAAATAACAGGAGCTGCTCTCGATATTTGCCATCTCGTTGCAAGACAACGCCACCCCACATAAGGATTCGATTACACGTGGTTGTCTACAGCGTTTAAGATGGAGCGTATTGGAACACCCTCTTTACAGCCCGGGTCTCGTACCCAATGACTTCCGTCTCTTCGGGCCGTTGAAGAAGCGCCTGGCAGGACGATATTTTCATATATATGCCTTGATATGTCTGTGTATTCTTAGATTTCGTGAATAAACTTTAGGCTTAAAAGACTCGCTGCCTTACTTTTTTTAACCACCCTCGTATTCTTAAACACCCATGAACAATTTTTTTTTTTTGTAAAATTTTTCATGTGGAAACACGTTTAACATTCAGCCGATGAAATTAAAACTTGTAGAAGAAAATAGTAATGTGCTAGAACAGGATTCAGAAATTGCAAAATCAAAAATAACCATAATAACTCAGCTTCTAGCGGGGTCATTGCGGTCGCAGTCACCAGAAAACCGCAGAATACACTAACGCCGTTATTCCATTATTAATTGAATAGATTGAACTTTCGAACTCTACAACAAGAACCGATTATGAATCAGTTCTGACCGTATTTAGATGCATTTTCGAATGTAGTTAAATTAAATAAACCCATTCGTTCCCAACCATTTTCTCTTTTAAGACAAGATATCGGTGTTTTTTGTTTTTACAACGTAATCTATTTCGTTGTCGGAAACTGTACTCGCGTAATCCTTGATCTCAATTTAAGGAAATAAGAACGTCGGTCTCGTCCGAACTATTTAATCAAAGACAGTTCCATATTTCCTTTGTATATTTGTATAACTTATTTCTCCCCGAAAAAAAAAAAAAAAAAAAAAAAAAAAAAAAAAAAAAAAAAATTGCAAGCCGAATGCATTCTAATATGTAAGGGAGGAAAGAAAGACAAAGTTACAAAACATAATGACAAAATTGCAAACAAGTGAAAGTTGTAGCAAGCGGCAAGAGCCAGTAAATCAGCGCAGCATGATGTTTGCGAGAGTGTCATAATTCCGTGCCCAGAGCTAGCTGAAAGCGTGTTTGCTTCTACGCATGACTGATTTTAGACTGTTCAAGAGACTCACTCTTTTAACTTCTGAATTTTCAAGAATTCTTGCGAAGAAATGAAACTAGCAGAAAGAGAACGAGAGAATTTGGGACTTGTCAAATGTACTGCTAAAAAATCGACATTTTGTTGTTCGTCGGCTGGGCGGATATAAGACTTTTAAAGATAGCCATACAAAAAAATATGTTACGTATAATGTCCCACCTAAGTATCCCACCCAGGGTGCGAATTGACGGGGGGGATGCCGGGGATCGTCCCCGGCTGAAGAATGTAATATCCCTGGCTAGAGAAATATTAATTGATCCCTGCCAGGGATACTATTTATCCCCTGCTGAAGAAATGTTAAACTGGTGAGTGAAGATTTGGGATTGAAGTCAAGAACTCAAAATGAAGGTTGTATGTTATCGTTTGTTACTATACTCTAAGGCGACTGCCATAAAATTTCGTCTCTTTTCTAAGCTAAAACCCCTCAAGGGTGGCTTCCAATACAGGTACATTGTATGTAGCTTGTGTATCTGTGATTCCATAGAACAAGCAATCTATGACTTTAATTTGAATATAAGTCGGTTCCCACACATGACGGCGACTGCATTTGTCAAGTAATATCATGTGAGTAAAGCATCATTTTCCTTTTCAAGTGTCCCCCCCTGGAGAATGTTTTCTTTCAAATGTCCTCCCCTGGAGAAAATGTTCAGTTCGCACCCTGATCCCACCTAAATAGACACCGTAATTGTGTGCCGTACTTGAAGGACCAATAAGAACGAAACAAATAAAGAAAGTCTACGCAAGAATACGTATTTACAAGGAGTACTCACTCTCCTCTCTGCCCCACATGGGCAGGAAAAAAAAAATTGTAAATGTGTAAAAGAAGAGAGAGGAGTTTTCCACCGATATAAAGCCACTGCTGTTAATATGCAATATAGTCGCCATATTTGCACATGGCTTAGAATACACAGTATGGCATAGGGGAGAGAAGGCTCTAATGGGACAATTTTAAATTATCACAATTTTAAATAAAATCAACAAATTTCTGTCCCATTTTTTTAATTTATAAAAGGAAGACTGTTCGATTTATAAAAAAATAATTGGAAGAGACAGCATTTGTTGTTTTAAGATATAATGACCTATATACACAATTGTATTTGTCCCATTAGTCCCCTATTTTGGGGTCTATTGGGACACCCAATGGGTCGATCTAATAGGACTTAAAATTACGACAAAAAGTGGAGTTGCAGAACATTTTAATTGCAAAGATTTCATAAAGCTATATTAATTTTCAGCAGTTAGTATTAGCGCTAGGGTGACCAGACGTCCTGTATTTCGCAGGACAGTCCTCCTTTCTTGTCCTTGCAAACTGCATTATATACCAAAAAACGTGAGAATGCCCTTCAGGATGTTCTGTATTCCCTTTGACTCACCATCCGTTAGAGAAATTTGGCTATGCCTCTGACTGCGATGATGTCCTGCATTTTTTTATCTAAGAATCTGGTCACCCTAATTAGTGCTAAATTCTCTATTGACCAATATGTACATTATATATATTATGTACATTTTATTAATAAACTGTGCTACGATATTAATGTTATTTTACGACATTTGTGTACATTTCATTAATAAATTGCTATGATATTTATGTTATTTTACGATATTTATGTTCACTTTATTAATAAATTGCTTTGGAATATATTGTTATGCTTAATGTTAATTCAAACTAAACTTTTAGTAGGTGCATTCTTTCTATAACATGTTTTTACAAAACTTTAAATAAGATTAATTTTTAAAAATAAAAAATGTATATATCACTAACAGTAAGTACCTATGCATCATCCATCCAACTGTCCCATTAGACCCCATATTGTTTGTCCCATGAGTCCTCATATTCTGATACCTTCTATTTTTTCTAATATACTTAATGCATGCTTTATCTAATGACAATTTAACTACGCCTAATATAAAATAGAATATTTGCATTATACTAATTAGTAACCTTATGGATATTTTCAAACAATAATGATTTGCAAACATAAGTTAAGTAAAAATATCAAATTTACTTTTAACAGTTGAAAACAAACTTTCTTCATGCACTGTGTCACGTAACTGCAAATAGCTGACTTCTTGTTCTTAAAGACAGCAGTAATGGCGTTGCTATTTAGGTGAAACATAGTGTTTTCTTGAAAAGATAGTGTCAATACTATTTGACCCCTGTCTTATTACCTCCCACTCTCCCCTACCATTTACCAATCCTTGGAGGACAGTAACATCAATATTATCACAGCATTCCATGAAGGCGCTTTTCAATTCTTTTACAGTCTGAAACTGCCTGATCTTTGCATATAAACCCTTGCGGATTGAGATAAAGCGGAAAGCCCGTATTTTGTACCCTGAAAATAAATTATTGTTAGAAAAACATATAATCCAAAATACAGTGATAGTTAAAGTCTTTGTTTTTTATTCCCCAATCCATTTGCATTTTTTCATACATTCAAAAACGTAGTTCATACGTTTTTACAACGTAATTCAAAAGCATTTCATACATTCAAAAACGTACAAAGCTGTTAAACGCTGTAATTATCGATGCGTCTTAAGACTTAAAACCTCTCCTTTTTGGCGATTTTACACAATTTTTAACTCTCAAAAAAGTGTTAGACTAGTTACAAATAATGCACATTTAGACGGCAAAATATCGAGACAAGCTTTAGCTACTTTAAAAATCTACCTTTTCCCGTTTCTCCCCCCCCCCCCCCCACACACAATTTTCAGCTTCAAAATAAAGTATCCGGTTCTGTAACAAGGATCCGGCTAAGGCCCCAGTACAGTTATAACATTCACAGTCACAGAGTACAGTATTTCTTCGTAGTTGAGTACATAAAGGAGGATTTGGGGGGTTCATCCTTGTTCAAAAGTGTTTAACTTGAAGTCCATAATTTCTTTATTTCGAATCCTCAGAAGTTAGCTTCAATAGAAGTCGCATCACAAAATGTTTCATGGTGAAATGCTTTGGGCCATAACATGACTTTTGTTCTACCTCTGACTACGGTGTAAATCACTTTTTCACGGGAGTATATGTTTCAAAAGTGCAGCTCATTATTTATTGTCATTACTGTTTTTTTTATGCTATTTTTTGAAGGATTGAACTAAATCCTCGGCCCAAGGCATCCCCCCTCTTTAGATATATAACCCTAGTATAGCTTTGCCTCAACCACAAATCAAATCAAAATAAGAATAGAACTTAACGGTGTAGTTCGAAAAAACCATGTGATTTTGGTACGTAAACACAAATAAACTCATCATGTAATGCACTTCAAAATTTTTAGAAAGTCTCTTTACAAGCTGTATTATACACTGTAATAAACGACAAACCTGGATCAATAGCGAAACTTTCAGAAAAAATTCTGAAAAATCGAAAATTTAGCAGGAAATGCCACTTTTCGAATTTTTTTTGCCGTGCAATTCCATGTTGAAGAATTTTTTCCGAAAGTTTTATAAAAGGCACCGTTGTTTCATTTATTGTGGTGTGTAATACTGCTTAGAAAGAATCATCCTGAATTTTTTAGAGCCCCTTGGGACAATTAGTTTATTCTGGTTTGTGTACTTATACCGTGAGGGAGATTTTATTTTTTCGAACTACACCCTTAAACTATTTTAATCATTTTGGGGTCCCTGAAACATGGGGGAGGGGAGGGGGAGAGTTGAATTGTGCGCTAAGAGGTCCCAACTGCAACTTGAAATTTTGCACAGGTATGCAGAGAAATAAAATAAAATAAATAAATAAATAAATAAAATTAGTGGTTTTTTCAATTTTTCTTTGTTTGTGTTTTGTGTTATGGCAAGCCTACACGAAGAGCATCTGCCTACGGGGAGTGTGTCTTGCTCGACGAACTTTTTAAGGGGTTCTAACTCGTTTAATGTTACATCTGGAAAAAACCGACCAAAACGCACATTTTTGACACTGATTTCCTTGTAAGTACTTAAAAATTATGATAATGCATTCAAAACTGTTTAAATCAGTATTTTAAAGAAGGAAATTTAAATATTTTAAAACGGAGTAATTTATATAAAATCATTTTTGTTTTATACATCTTGATTTTAAAAATATTATTTTGCTCTGTTTAAAAACTCAGATGTGTTCTACTTAATGCACTGAAATTTCTAAATCATATACTCCCCCACCCCTCCTTCCGAAATGAAAAAAAAAGTGTATCCGTCCGATCTTCTTTTATTAGAAAGCTGGTCCTGACTGACGATACTTTCTTTACTTATTGATGAAAGCTTAATTTTTGCACCCATTTCGAGGTATTTTGTTTTCAGACGTTCCCTTTTTTTAAAAAAAAGAAAGATCTTTATGAAGGAGGAAGGGGAGAACTTGTGCCTGTATCTAATGTCATGTGATCTTTGTGTGAGGCACTTTATTGGGTATAATCCCTCTTTTAATTCTTTGGCTTTCAGAGTTTTCAAAAGTGTGTCTAGAATCCCTGAAGTAAAATTGACCTTATTCTATTGTATCGAAGTATAGTGGCCACACTTGCAAGAAGCAGCAAACAACGACGGCAGATGTTCAAACGTGGTAGGACTGCTAAAAGCAGCAGCTGCAATAGGCAATGCCACTTTTTTTTATTTGTATTTAGAGTTATTTATTTTTATCTTCAGTCAATACATTGAGGCGAATGTTACAAAAGCTGGGTAATACCTGTATGTAAAATAGTGAATAAAATTGTGAATTTTAGTTTTCAAAATGCTTAAACATTTTTTATAGAAACCTAAACATAAAGCATTTACCACACATTTTCTTCCCAGCGAAACTTCTCGCATAAACAGCTATAGAAAATTCATGAAGATGCTTTCGAACAAATATATTTATTCTTTATAAGAGAAAGAAAATAAATTACGCTTTTAAAACAATTTTTTCTGTACTTACCAGCATGATATATTTATCATTTCCATTTAAATTCTATAAATTTGTTAAATATATATATATTTAACAAATTTCAAAACTTCATTTAAGTACAGTTAATTCACTGAATTTTTTCAATTAATGATATTTATTGCGGAATACTCAATTATATATTAATACATGTAGTAGTATTAATATTATGTGCATTATTATGTTAAACAAATAACAGGGTTTAAAAACTCTCTCATTCTGAAAATAGATCAATATACACATATTTGAAATGTGTATTAATAAAAAAAAATTTGCTTATTTATAAAATCAAAAAGTAGGCATTCGATTTTCAATTGATACTACATCGAAAGATGATTAAAAAATAGACTTGCATCATAATTAATAACATACAAATGTAATAGTTATAGGAAACTATAAAATATAAATAACTGTATTTTCAAAAAGACACTTCGTTTCAAAAACCGTTTTCTTTTTGTGATTTTAGATTAAATTCCGTTCAGCAAAGATTCAGGATTCAGTACTTGCCCAGTAATAGTAAAGTGAACTTCTGCCTATTTTATAAGAGTACTAAACTTACTATAGATTTACAGATTTAATTGCAACTATGCCAATTTTAAAATTGGTGAGTTAGAAATTGTCTTAACAAAATTAAAACGCTTCATTAGTTTTAATTACATTAATATTTTGAAAACAACATTTTCAGTTATTAAAAAAAAAAACAGATTCTATTAAATAACACAAGGGAATGACTTTAGAGGTAAAAAGGAAATTTTAGAAAATAGTATAAACATATACTATTCTGTGTTATCGTTGCTGCCCTTTAATTAAAATTTACACCCCCCCCCCCTCAGGGAAAGCCCAGGAATGGGCCCCTCCGAAATTTGTCTTTTATGTTAGATGTCATTAATAAAGCTTTTTGTGAAAAATTCCACTTTTTTAGCCAGTTAGGCCTTTCCGAAAATTTTCTGGGGGCAATACATCTCTCCCCCCCATCCCCCGCTATTTTCCTCATATTTAATAAATGCTTCAATCGTTTGAGTAGAAATTTATTGCAATTAAATTTCATATTTTGGAAAATAATAATGATAAAGGACTTTTTTTTTTTTTTTTTGAAAAATTGCGCTACCTATGGACAATTTGAAAAAAGTATATTTTCTGGTTACAGCTTTTTTGTGAACGGTAAACATTTTAATATCATAAAGTATTCAGAAAAACACTAGATAGTTTGTTGAACGTGTTACATTTTATCAGACAGTGATTATACTTTTCATCAAGTTTTTAAAAATACTTCATAGTCGTATAGGTCCAATGTTTAGAACAAGGCAAATCTGAGCTACTGATTCCTATTATTTTTTAACGACTGACATATTTTTTTCTCTTTTTTATAAACCCATCAAGAGCTTAAACTGTATGTTAAAAAAACAATCTTAAAATAGAGAAGAAAAAGATTAAAAACTCTAACAGTCAACTTACAAATATTTCAGCCATGAAGGAAGCAAACGACAAAGTGACAGATCTTCAAACGGTGCCGCATTGTTATCCAACCATGGCAGTCATCTGTAATAACGATAATTTAAACAAAAATTCAGTTTCACCATTTGTATATACAGAGTACTACAGATACAGAGTATACTACAGAGATAGCTTCAGGCTTAATCTTAACAGTATAAGTTTTTAAAATGTTCAAAATAATGTCGGAAATAAGACTTCGCCGAGAAAAAATTCCTATCGCTCATTTACAAAAAGTGAGACTTTTTAAATTTGTATACGACCCCCGTTCAAAACAATTTCCAGTTAGTAAAATGTTCCCCATAGACGCATGAGGTGACATACAAAATTTAAGAATTATACATTAAAAAGTATCAGAGTATGTAGATAAATATAACGCTGACTTAAAACCACTTTTCTATGGCTTTCGAAGGGAAAAAGCACGTCAAATGATCGCATTTCAGGGGTCGTACAGAAATGACAAAAGAAATATTTTCTTTTCCACTCTAGCAATAAACGTTTACATTCAAAATCATGTGTAGTCCCCGATCATCTTTCTTTAAAGATATCTCTGCGAGGTTGTATGATGAAAGGCTCAAATTTGGTCATCTCATTAGTTTTTGGAGCACATTTACATTTGATGGTTATGTGAGCAACACTGTGCTTCCAACATTCCTCATTTTTTAGCTAAGTCGGATAGTACGGAAGGCTGAATCAGCAGCTTAGCTGGGGCTGGCCAGGAGGGCTGCTGAGAGGGGCGCAGTTCTCAGAGGGGTGCCTGTTGGAGACTGCTATTTCAATTGCTAGAAAATAGTTCTTGGGGGAGGGCGCAAAATTTAAATTTTTCCAGAGGCTTCCATGGCAGTAGCTACTACTCTGGTCGGATAGTCGAGAGTTCATACTTGATCTTACAGATCAGATAGACAGGAAAAATCAGAATGGAGCAGAAGTGAGAAAGTAATTGATTCCTGTATGTATAGTGGCGTAGACAGGATTTTCTTTCGGGGGGGGGGGGGAGGTCCGAAATTTGCCCTTCGACACACACACAGATATATAGAACAATTTTTAAAAAATAAGGAGAAAAGGGATAAGATCCCTTTTCTAGTGCCTCTTTCTCATTTCGGGGGGGGGGGAGGGGCTGACACCCATTCCGCCCCCCCTTGGGTACGCCACTGTGTATGTACGGCTACATCAATGGTATTTTCCCATTCCTACAGAGGATACATTCGAGGGATTTCTAATAACAACAGATGCCCATCCTATAAGTAAAATTAAACGCTTCAACAATGAAAAGATGATTTCCTAGTCGTAGCTAGTAAAAAAAAAAAAAACAGTATTTTACTTCACCAAGTACAAATTTCACGAAATTTCAAAATGGCTCGAAATAACAGTATTCGGAGCACATGAAGAACAATCACTAGTGACAGAATGAATGAATTATTTAGTGATAATGAAATGACAAGACGATTTGACAGACTCAACTTAGACGATATTATAAAAAAAACCGTTCGTCGTTGTTGAAACCAAGAAGAATAAGTTAAAGAAATCCCTATGAATCCAGTTACACTAAAAATGCTCTTACATAAAAAAAGTATTTTAAATCAAAAATGCCATTTCATTATTCTTTCGTGGAGCAAGTTACAATTTTTAGCTAAGGATTTGGGCAGGAAATTATAAAATGAGTATGAGTTTTGTGTTTTCTTTTCAATAAATTTATCAAACTAAATACACAGGGGGAAATGGGGTAAGATGGCGAACTGGTTAAGATAACGAACTCAGTATTTCTCCGAAACAGTGTTTGATATAGGCAATTCTTACAGTTGTTCTTTATAGGATGCAATTTCTGAACATTTTTTTTTTTTTCATTTATATGAATCCAATAGGGACTCGAAAAGAATTTAGACTATCTCTTTACAAGCTTTAATATGCATTATTACAAACGGTGGACCTGTAATAGTTACGAAATATACGAAAAAAGAAAAAAAAAATCTTAACCCATTCGTGCCCAGTTATTTTTGCGACTTTCTTCGATTTTTGCCAATACCAGAAATAATAGCTAAATTTCTGATGTCAACTTCTTGGACAAGGGATGATTTCTTTTAAAATCATTATGTATAAAAATTGAAATGTTAACATCCTACTGAGTCATGTTATAATATGTTGTAGAGTTGAGGTTCAATATTCGTGAATAAAGGCTAGGAAAAATAAATAACGTTTTCGACTGATAGCGAAAATGCCGTCCCAAAAAAGGGACGCTAGGCATAAATGGGTTAAACATACTGTATTTTTAAGTCTTTCCCTAAACGGATAACTTTTCGCCCCTTTTTTAAGGTCATATTCAGGCTTAACAATTTTTTCTGAGAGTTGCATGAAATATATAGATTTTCTGTTAGTATAAACGAATAGCTTATATGGTGAAGAAGCATTATTCATGTTTGCTTCTTCACCCTATACACTATTGCTGAAGAAGCAAAATCAGTTTTCGAGAGTTCTTTGGTTTGTTTTTAAAGCTGTCGAAAGTCCCTTGACGATTATCGTTTAGTAAAAAGAACAGCCTTGAGTCTAGTAATCAGTGGCGTATTTACGGGACATGCCGCGGATGCCCGGGCCCCCGCGGCACCCTTAAAATAAACCAACTCTAGAACGTTATAAACCGATTTCGAATGCTTTTTGAACTCGAAAAAAAAAAAATACAACCCTCGTACGTACAGAATCGAAAAAATTGCTAAATGAATGGAACAGTTTCCCACGAATTAGGCAGGCAGACAGCCCTCGAGTCGTTTTTTCTTAAGGCACATTACAATACAATACAATACCAGACTGTTCTGAATTCTATCCACCGTTCCTGCTTTCCGCGGCCTTGACCCAGTGTAAGCATTTCTCGCGGAGCCTTCCGTAATCAGTTTCGATTTGGAGTTGCGAGACTTACGTCATGACCGAAACTTGGCACAATGGCTGGTTATGCAGCGCGCCAAATGTACCAAGCCGTCCAATAAGGCTCACGTAGCCAGTACTCGCACCATGGGCGACGGCAGCATAGGGCATGGATTTTTGTGTGCAGTGTTTTTCCTTGCTTTTTTGCTCTTTCCAACATGGTAACCATACGTTGAAGTAGTCTTTGCCCCCCCCTGGAGTAGTCTTGGTAGCCTGGAGTAGTCCCTCTGGGAAATATTCTGCCGGCGCCCATGACTCGCACCTTATTTCGGTTATGTCCCACACCCAGTGGCGTAGCCAGAAATTTTTCATGGGGGGGGGGTGTTACGACTACTGCAATAATTTATACGTGTGCGTGATAAGAGAGTGAAGAATATACATTTTGTATGGCGAAAGTTTCCTCATGGGGGTGGGGAGGTTGTGAGCCCCTATACACCTCCCCCCCTTGGCTACGCCACTGCCCACACCAAAACACTCCAAGAAATTACCAAATGCGGCAAAGCTGTCAGGTAGTGCTCACCTTTATATCCCCCCCGCCCAATTTTCTGTTGGACCGGCTGATTCAGATTAAAGTACATTCTCCCTCCTCTCCCCTTCCACCAACACATTCACATTAATTGGTCATTAAAGCTAATTAATTAGTTAATTAGATTATTAATAATGCTTTGATATCAATTAAACAGGAAAATAATTTTAGTATAAACTAAACCTTCCCAAGAGTCAGATTTTTTTTTTTTTTTTTTTTTTTTGGGGGGGGGGGGATGTTGCCAATGTAAGAAATGAAATATTTACAACAAATTAAAAATTGAAAATAAACATCAACTTAAAATATAAGTTTTTTTTTTCCACTAATTTCCTCTATAGACCGTAGCGCCTGATAAAATGAATGGCTGTACTTATAGTTGTTAAGTACAGATATTATTTCAAGCAGTTTCAGACTTGAGGAAAGTGTATGATTGGTTGGCTAACTGACTGATTCAGATTGTTTAGATTTTCCAGTTTAATAATAGGACATTGCTCATTTATTGAGTATTTTCTATTGCTTCAGCAAACTTTCTCAAAAATAATAAAGAAAATAAAAATTCATTTAAAAACAAAAATTGAAATGTTGTTATCACAGTTTACCAGTCATATTTTCACCCCCCCCCCCCTAGTGCTTCAATATGTTTAAAATCCCGAGGGGAATATTGAGCTTTTCGATCGTTTACAGCAATCAGACCCAGCATACCCCCCCCCCAAAACACACACACACACACACACACACACAAGCATTTTACTTATTGTTTGCCTAAGCTATTATATAACTGAACTTTTATAATTAAAACAATCTATTTTTGTTTATATGTGTGTATATGGTTTTGAAAAAAAAAAAAGAAAACTGATGATGGGTATAAAATAAGGGGAGGGGACTGATAAATTTTATTAATAATAATAATAATAAAAATCTTTGATTAATTGCATAAAATATTATTTAAACCTTTTTTTACTTTCGATACTCCCGCCCAGGTGGTGTAGTGGATAACTCACCATTCTACCATATTTTTGGTCCGGGTTCGATTTCCAGCATGGGTTTGTCCATTTATGTCCTTGTGAGGGGTCATGATGACTGCCCATTCGGTGCCCCTTCATGAATGACCGCCACCTCCGGCGACAACTCGACCTTGGCTTGATACGCCACTGGCGCACTCTTGAAAAAAATAAAAAGGAAAAAATATCTTTCAATGTAAATTGCCATAAAAATAGTGAAACGCAAATGGGTCATTCTCGAAAAATGTTACAATTTCCCCGTTCAGTGTGAGTGTGTTAAAAGAAATTTATCTTTTCTACAACTTTTACTTATTATTAGGCAGAACTCTATTTATTTTTAATAAATTGTGTAAAATTCGTATACACTTTTCTCAAGTAATACATATATATATATTATTTTATTTATTTTTTTCTCGATAGAAAGATGGAAGATGTCCGTTCGCTGTTATCAGACAATTATGAAAAAGAAAAAAAAAGTAGGTAAAATAACTCTTTTAGTGCTTATATACATGATTTGGCAGGGAACAAGTATCATGAATATCCATTATATTCAAACAAAAACATTTTATCAAATTGTTTATCAATATATGTCCACTTTGTTACGTTCAATCCAGTCATTTTTTAAATCAAGAAAAAATATAAATTATTATTATTTTTTTTTAACAAATGTAAATTTATTGTGTTTCTAGTTACTAGATTTTAACCACAGTGAACTCGAGTGAAACTTCTCGAGAGCGACCACCGTCCGTTCGTTGTCGTTAAGAGAGGTGGTCGCTCAGAGAAATATAAACATTTGATAGGCAAGCACACGCTAAGAAAGATTGCTCGTGCTGTTACTTATGAAATTGCACAGACTAATGCATATTGTAAGTAATTACACAATATTCTTTCAATTAATTTTTTAATAGCTTAAAAATTCGGAATGTTTTTACCTCTAGTACTTTCCTTTCCATTTTATTTCTTTTTTCATCTGACAAAAGAGCATTAACCCTGATATTCGTCATGATTTCCGAAATCGCCATAGTTAAATCTAATTACGTTGAAATTTCCTTAGCTGTCATTTAAGTTCGGCCTGTTTAATCACATCATCAGATGGACTTTCTTCATCATACTCTGGATGTGTTTGAAAGGCATAAAAATACAAACAGATATCTCACATCTTTCGCATCATCAGTACAAAAACGTAATAAAATCGACACATATATCCCATTCTTTTACCGTGTTATGCTAGCCTCTGTTAGCGTGTTATACGAAAAAAGTTAAAATTTTTCGACCGTGTTATAGGAATCCGTCTTAATGAACCCGTGTTATGAGGGGGGGGGGGGATCTTCTGTACTTGCACCTGCTGTCGATTCGAGGTATAGCGACTGGTTCGTAATGTGGTTTCTTGTTCACTTTACTTCCGGAAAAACGCAAGCAATTTTCTGGATAGGGAAGTGAGATAGGTGGGTAGGTCGCTTATAGGTCGTGTGGTCTCTTCTAGAGGACTTTCTAACATTAAGTAGATGGGGTCAAAAATCGGTGCTTCAAAAAATGGGTCGTTGGAAGAGGGGATCGCTTAATAGAGGTGGTCGCTTACAGAAGTTTCATTGTATATGTAACCCTTAAGTATCTCCATATAAAAGTTAAAATATAATTTAAGTTTCTCCTGGAAACAGAGTGGACAAAAAATAATTTACTTGGGGTTTATTGATTTCGTTTATTCTATTTAGACTTCACTTAATCCTATTATCATCAAGCTTTCATAAGGTTTTAAAAATGCATTTAACATTAATCTTAATGTCATAACAGCTTAACATGTAGAAGGTAGCATAGTGGACATTGAATAATTGTACTCATCTAATAATTTAATCAGTTTATTTTCCACTCCATAGTGTGAGTGGATAAGACACTGAACATAGTAAGTGACTGAAGTGTGAAGGCTCTGTCCCACCGCGCGACTGTCTATTAGAGATGAGACGGGCTCAGCCCGAGCCCGACAGCCCGAGCCCGAGCCCGGGCCCGACTCGGGCTCGGGCTCTGTAATTCACGATTGCGTTCGGGCTCGTGAAAAATTTCTCCTTCGTTGAACATACTCCTTGAAACAGATTTTAAAAAGTGATTCATGGGATAAATAGATGTACTTATTTAAAAAAAATAGCGGCACGGGGGACTAGAAGGTGTGTGAAGCTCCAAAATTTATTGTATCCTATTAATGAAGTAGTTAATTTTATTTGTCTTTAGCTGAAATTTCGGGCTCAAGCTCCAACTTTAATAATATTGATCGGGCTCGGGCGGGCTCGGATTAAAAGTCCTCGGGCTCGGGCTTCAAAAATTGAGCCCGAACTCATCTCTACTGTCTATCTAACGGTCTAGAGTTTGGGACAGTTTTCAACCGATGCAACTTAAGTACGCGTTAGAACCCCTTAAAAAATCCTCCAACGAAGGCAACCCCCCCCCCCTCAGGCAGATAACCCTCGTGTAGGTTTGCCTTAACACAATACACAATTTATTTTCTTCCAAAAAAAGAAGCATTCAAATGCAGTTGGTAAAACGAATGACAATATAGGGTAAGGCAGAATCTTATGTTGGTAAATTCTGCCATGAAAAATTTGGTAACATGGTGGACCTTTAACCCCTTAACCGTCGTATTATTTTCAAGAAAACGGTCGTAAAAGTGCTTATTTCTTTTATTCCAGAAAATTGTATAAAACAAGTGCATATATAGTATATTTATTCATTTTAAGGTTTTGGACATTTTAAGCACTAGAGAAAAAAAAATAATTTTTAGGAAAAGCCAACATTCAGGGTCATTGTGACTGAATGTGTGTTTTGTAGTAAGCAGGGAATCATTAAAAATATATGTTTTAAACACTAGAAAGTTTTATTAAACTTACTACGTAAAATAAGTAAACATTTCTAAAATTTTCTTTGAACATAAATTAAAAAAAAAAAAAAGTAAGCTAAGATTGCATAATGCATATCACAAATACACGTGTGTTTGAGTACCGCTACCATGTATTTAAAAATAAACTATCTCCGAATTAAGTTAAAAATACTCTGGTATTGTCATCTGTTGTGTAAAATTATATATTACAAAAAAATCCGTGCATCAGAATTGGAACGCTCTTATCTTTCAGGCGCATTTTTTTGAACAGTATTGCCCGGAAATTTGACTGGCACGAGAAATAGAGGGAGAAAGCTTAGCCCGTGATTTTGACGGGAGCGAAGGTTAAGGGGTTAAAAAAGCAAAATTCTGGGGGTCATAATAAAAGTTTTATAGTATAAATTTAGTTTTATGACTGCTTGAGATGATTGTTAGATTGCAATTCAATAAATTCAAGCAGCAAATCTGACCTCACTGCTATACAATTTACGTTGAAAGGCATGGTCAAAATATCCAATTCTGTTTGAATGGCACTGAAATCTTGAAATCTGCGTTCGAACTCAAAGTGCACTTTTTTTCAAGCCATCTTCATGATTCTTAATATGGATTTAAAATATATAAATATTCATATTCTTTCAATTTCCGTCGGACCGGCAAATTAAAATTCCATCCGCGGGCCGGATAAAACCTTCCGGCGGGCCGGATTTGGCCCACGGGCCGTAGTTTGCCCATCCCTGGTCTAGTCGCAGTCTGGAATCCCCTTTTGCATTTTCAAAAGACTCCTTTTACACAAGCGATAAAATCACTGAAATTTAATGATAGCTTTTTACTTCTCCCCTTCCTACACGGCAGGCAACATGATAGACCGACAAAACAAACAAACAAACAACAACAGCAAAAAAAAACTCGGTTCAGCCGCGTTTCGCGCCGACACTGAAGTTTTCTGTCCCTTCTCATTTAAAAATTCCTCAAAAGAAGAAGAAAGGAAGAAAGTGAAAATCATCAGGTTTACCCCCTCGTTCCGCCGACACTAAAATTTCCTTTCCCCTCTCATTGTAAAACTCCTAAAGAAAATAAAGGAAAGGAAAAGAAAGGGGACAAAAGGAAAAGGAAAAAAAAGGGGCAAATCACCAGGTTCACACCGGGTTTCGCCAACACCTTATATCAGCTTCTGCGGAACAAAAGAGGACCGACGCTCAAGCATTTCCGTAGATCCAACCGGTTTCGCAAAATTATGGGTCTTAAAAATTCTTGCTGAATATGTCACGATTTACACAACACTTTTTTTTTTCTTTCTGCATTACAACTCTATGATCAACAGAAATATTTTACTAATGACTAATGGTGTATAGTAAAAAAATTTTAATAGGCATTGTTTACAGCTTCCAATCACTACTGCAAAAGCACTTATTTTCGCGGACCGTCGTAGTTAGGAAAATTAAAGCCCTGCGAAATATATATATATATTTTTTTTTCGCTTCAAATAACAATAAAGAGTTGTGTGTTGGGATTAAGGCCAATTATCTGCACGAGGTGTCTAGACCTGTAGGTGGGGTGCCCTTCGCGGGGGTCTTAACCCGTATTTACGCTAAGTTTCGGAGAAAACCACCGGACGGTTAGGTCAACGGACGCGCGTTGAGACCCGAACCGGGGACGTTCACACTTCGCCCGTCTCCCATTTCCAGTGACTTAACCACTGTGCCATGGTGAGGCCAGTAAGAGTAAGGAATCAGAAGCGTTTCACTTACCAAAATTTAATAATTTATTGCACAGTTACAAACCCTTTCTCGATAACTTTCTTTGTTACAACTATTTCTCGAAAATAAAACAATAATAAGACTAATAGAATGCAGCTCATACACTCACAATGATTATACCAGCTTCTTTGAAGCCATTTAAAATAGGGAGAGGTGGACGAACTTTTCGGACAAAAGGAAGTTTCTTTCAAGGCAAAGGGGGTGTCTATATTTAGGTACTTAAGGGATTTTTTAACTTTAGGTTCTATTCGTATAAAATTCATATTTTCAGCTCTCGAAATCACCGATATCCTCACTTTTTTGCGAAAATGACGGCTCTCGAAAATTAATGCTTTTACAGTATATATTGCAGTTCGTGTAATGATTCATACATTTTGTGATGAGTATTCATCACGTTCATTTAACCCTTTGAGGCGCAACCCTTTCCCAATGCTGGAAAAAGGGCAGCCGTTGCCATCGCTCGACATAACTACCAACAAGATGGCGGACGATCGAAACGTCCATCGCGTGCCACAGCTGGCTGTGCCGCACAGCCATTGCTCGGCTTATTTCAGATTTTTCACTGAGTGTTTTCTTATAAATTTACAGTTTATAAGAATATATACTATAGCTCGTGAAAAGATATTCTGATTTTTTAAAACAATTTCTAAAGTAATTTATTTTAAACTGTGAGAAATTTGTTAAAAGACGCACGTAAGATGAAACTGCAATGCATACTTTACAGGTGCGCTATCCATATAGGGATAGAAGCGCGACGAAATCGCGAGACGATACATCTAAGTGCGAGACGATCCCGCGAGACGATACATCCGGGTGCGAGACGATCCCGTGAGACGATACAGCCGGGTGCGAGGCGAGACTGCGAGGCGATGCCTCTTGTCAGCTCTCTAGCGGCCTCGCGCTAAAACAGACAAGTATGGTTCCCTCAAGTATATAAGACATTGCCTATAAATCGGTACTCCAAAGAAACAGAAAGAATTAACTTTTAAATGCGCATTTTTAATTATTTTTCGTACATTAAAAAATGCGTTTCGCATAGAAAAATAAGCCTGTTATTTTTCTTGCAAGTATTTAAGTGAATTATTGAAACTATTGCCACGGGTATTGTGTTGAGTGTAGGTAAAAAAACATTCATTAAGGAAGTTACTCCTGCAGCTGGAGCATTCAAAGACCTATGCCGGGAAACAACGATGGATACAGAAGGAGAACTACTGCATTTGCGTCTTTGCAACGAAGGAAAGCGAAGCAAACAATAATTTTTTTGGGGAAAGTTATATGCCCCAAGACTTAATGCACCCGAGCAACGCTTACTACTCAGCTATAGTATAGCCTAGGGCAGGGCTTCTCTGTACCATTTATTTTACATAGCTGTGCAAAATTTCAAGCTCATCGTTCTAACATGTGTAGAATTGTATACCAGACAAACAACAAACTTAATGCATTATAATATAATAAATTAGAATAATGATAGTCCAGATGTGGGAACCCTTGTTCAAAGATATACATTTTGCGTCACGACCTTGCTGGTCGCTGTCGAATCTTAGAGCTACCCGAGGCTGTCGTATGCTCGATTCTAAAGCTTCCCGAGACAGCCCTTGCGGCCCACCAAACCCATGGGACCGCCCGATACTCCAGTCCGGCCCTGTTTCAAGTACGTCTCGCAACCACTCCTACTTCGTGTTAAAAGTAATTTGCAAGGAGATTCCATTGCATGCAATTACATTTTGATACTTTGTACCCGGAAGTCAATATGAAGCGGGCTCATCCAAGGGGAGGGCGCAGGGGTCGTGCGTCCCCTCCGAGAGACATACACCAGTGGCGGCCCGTGGTCAAAACTGTTAGTGCAGCCGGAAGCATATGAGACCCCCCCCCCTTTCCTCCGGACAGGATTGGAAAATCTTTTGTTACTGAATTCGAAAGCTGGCGGATTAAGCCCTCACCGAGGAAGAAAAAAAAAAAGAAATTACATAAAAAAATGTAAGAGTTCCTATTCTACTTCCATAAAATGGACATAAATTTCAACCAGCCGCTCATCCTCAAAATTGCATTAATCCGTGTCTGATTCGAAGTTTCCTTAGAATTTTCTTTTGTAACGATAACTTGAGAAGAAAAGAAAAAAAAAAAGTAAACTTACTTATTTTTATAAGTCAAATCAATCCTCCTTTCTTTTAAACATGCGAATCCGTCAATGATGTCCCCATAAAAAGGCGTTGTTTTAATTCAGATATCCATAATTTTAAAAGCTCTTTAAAATTTCCCATGTTTAAAAATTTTCTCGCTCGCCATGTCCTCTAAATGCCAGTTCTAGCTTACTTAAAAACAATACTACTTTGATGGGTAATTGTCCATTCATAAGCGTCTATTCAGGCTTACCTTCTTGATAAATTCAGCAATATAAAGTCGAGAGTTTTCCAAACATATATTCTCGTTACCCCCTCCCTCCTTCTCGTCCGAGCCAATCAGTGAGTCGAGTTCTCAAGTTCAGCCGCCGTTAAAAAATCTTTCATCGGCTGTATCAGCTGCAGACTCCCTATGCCGGAGAGGCTGCTTACGTAGTCGTTGTCATGGCAACGGTGCTGCCAATTTTCTTTTCAGCGCTCTGGGCTGAACCAAAGATTTTCCCAATTGAAATGCGGGAAGATTAAAGTGCTTTTTTTCTGAATGAGCGATCCGGCCACAATACGTTTTTTTGTGTTTGGTTTTTTTCGGAGATTTTTTTAATTTACCGTAGGAATTCCACAATTCTAATCTGAATTTAGGAAAATTAGTAGAATAAATTATTTTAAAGTATGTGCTGATAATTTCAAGTGCAGCCCGGCTGCACTTGCTGTATCCCACGAGCCGCCACTGATTTACACTAGATGAAATAGCTTTCTTACCCGACAATGGCATATTTCAAGCAATTCTGATGGTATTCAAGTTTTGCGCCCCCCCCCCCCAAAAAAAAAAGTAAAATTCTAGATCCGTTATCGATGCGAAGCCGCGATAAACGTGAGATGACTATACATTATTTTCTTCATACAAGAAAGTAAAAATAAAGGCATTTTGGGCGTCAGACAGTATGCGAGACCGGTCCCGCGCGAGACGATACCCGCGGATGCGAGACGATATTTTGGTGTGAAAGTGCGAGATGATAGGAGACCTGGGCTATTTGTCGCCTCGCATTATCTGGCGTCCATCCTTAATTATGAAAATATATTAAATGGTTTTTTGCCATATTTCTAAATATGATAGGTTTATGTGTTTGAAAGTGTGCCACGAATTTTATATTTAAAAAGATATTTATTTAAGGGTGTTCCTTTTAAAGAGAAAATGCCGTCACAAACTTCTGAACAGCTTTAAAAACAAACCAATGGTGTTAAACACCCCCCCAAAAAAATGAATGCCGTTTTTGAGAAGTATGGACTAATATTAACAGTAAACTTGTATGCCCCATGCAATTTTTAGAAAAAAATTGCCTTTAAAATTGAGCCGAAGGGCAATCTGTGCAGGGAAATATTGCAAAATATCGCATGTTTAATTTTTTTTTTCAGAATGTTTCATCACTTTATGCGTCAAAGAAATTTCTGTTACTGCAATAAATTTCCACTACATATTGATTTATTGAAAGAAATCTCCCTCATTTTATCTCAAAATCAAAGAAATTTTATGCAAAATCAAAGAATTCCAGTTACGTACTTGCGCTCCTGTGCCTGCGAATCGAATCGATTAAAAAGTGTGGACATTGGCTCGATTGATCAATTTTTCACTGCCGTTCCTTTTCGCTACAGGACTCATCCGTAATTATCCCAAAAGGGAAGCTTGGGAAATTTCGGGTCGGCGAATACCACAAACTTCTTCCCTTCCCCTGATTTGATTTTGAAACGAGAAAAAGAACTGACTCTTTCAAAAGACCCATAAACTAGAGCTGTGTCGGATCGTTAAAAAGTTAGATCCGCGCATACGGATCTGAAAATGGATAACTTGTTTTTATATTCGCAGATACGGATATGAAAACGGATCACCTGTTTCTTATATCCGCGGATACGGATGGGAAAACGGATCATTTATTGTCATATTTGCTGATACGAATACGGATCTTTTTGTTTGGAAATTATTTTGAAGAATACATCATCTTGAAGCGGTAACTTCACACATAATGTATGAAATAATCTACCACAATGATAACTTTCAGATTCTGTGCATTGCATGGATTAAAAAAAGTAATGTAGTGGCTAAAAGATCATTTTTAATAATCTTAATAGGGTTTTATGAGCATTAAATTATCGAAACTCTACTACTTAACCAAACAGCTTTTCAAACTTACACAACCTCTTGTTGTCTTATTAAGACACTAGTTAAAAAAAGCCATATGATCTTGGTACATAAATAAACTAAGACTAACTATCTCAGACCCTTCAAATTTTTCGGATGTCTCTTCACAGGCTGTATTAGATACTGTAATAAACGATAAATCTCTGGAAGTTAAGAAACTTGTAGAAAAAATTTTGTATCGTAACATGATGGTGTTCTTATACTGTAGCATTAAAAATCACGAATAACTATATGTGCAAACACCATAAGCAGACAGACAATTAATTAGTTTGCGAGCCGAGTCAGGACCTTGTCCCATGCAATATTTCTCGCGACACTTTCTCGTCTCGCATTATTTTACACTATGCTTTTCTATAAAGATAGCAGTGGTATTATTGAGGGACTATGACGTTCCCCTACTTCTTCACTAGAGCTTATACGTCCTCAAACTTTTGATTTTCAATGAGGAGGCTTATTTTGTCTGTTTGTGTTGTTATGGTAAAGCTACACATGGTCTATCTGCCTAGGATGAGGGGTGCCTAGGTCGGAGGACTTTCTAAGGGGTTCTAACGCGTATTCACGCTACATCTGGAGAAAACACACCCAAACTCCAGACCGTTAGATCGACAGCCGCGCGATTGACCCGAACCCGAACCGGGCACCTTCACACTTCGGCCTTCTACCATTTTGAGTGTCTTATCCGCTCGGCCACTTTGGGGCAAAGAGACTTATTTTGTACGTTCTTAGTGAACTATTGTTAGCATATTAAAATTTCATTTTGTGATTCTGCATCGAAATGGAAGCCAAAACGAGCCTTTTAGATCACCTAATAGGCAACAGAACTGTCTGCAATCTTCGAAGATGGATAATTTATGACATCGAACACTTCGACTGCAGCGGTAACAGTGGTGTAGCAAAGGGAGGCGTGGGGAGGGGGGGGGGCGGTCAGCAGGCCAACCTTTTTTCTGTCCCTTTCCCATTTTTCCCCTTATACAAAAAGTAGCTACACACAATAAAATGAAATACATTATACTGAACTATAGGAGCCCATATCGGGGGGGGGGGGGGGGGGAATGGGGTCTCGAGCCCCCTGGTTAGCCATCAGTGTTGCAAACATTTTTATATCACATTAGCATTGAAATATTTGGAAAGCTCGACATGAGCCGCCCTTAGAAATAGAAGAACCCCCATTCCTAAAAGTACTCACATGTAAGCAGTGGCGCACCCAGGATTTTAGTTTAGGGGGGGTTGGGCTACAAATACTGCTGAACTCGATTATAGTGACCTCAATTATAATTATAACTCTCTTATAACGTCAAAATATTCTGTGCCAGTCGACTTGCCCGTAGAACATAACCCCAAGAGCAATGTAACTCATTTTAGGATCAAATAATTATATGATCTTATCAGTGATGTTGTAACCAAGTTTAACCGTGTTTCAAGCTCTAACTTAAGTTTTTATTTAAAAACTAACATCTTTTTTTGGTAAAAAGTATTTTAGAAATAATTTAAGACAATTTTAAAAAAGAAAACATTTAACTCATTGGTGACAATTTTCAATTCTCAATACTTTTCACTTCTAATTTCCCACCTTTAGGGGGGGGGGCTTCAGCCCCCATAGCCCCCTCCGTGGGTGCGCCTATGCATGTAAGCCATGCCAAGGAGACCCATAGGAAGGGCAGGGGGTGTGCTTCAGCTCCTTTGCCCTCTAATAGTTAGAACTTGGTTCTTTAAAATAGATGTCAAACAATAAATTAATCGAATTTTTTTTTAAGGTACTTACAAATATTTATCGTATAATTAAATAAATATAAAGCCGCCACAAAGCTTCCCATTGTCCAACTCTCAACATTTGCTTCAATACTACCTGAGCATTATAAACTTGCCGATCAGGAAAAAAAAAAAAAAAAGTCTCATAGTTCTATTCTGCGGAATATTGAGTTATTTTTCGCATCCTGTTTCCGTAAAGTGAAAAGATCTCAAGATCATAGCAAAAGACTGACGTTCCAAGGTCATAAACAAGGGGTATCTCGGGCATCGTCAGGGGAGTGGATCCAATGGGGCCACTGGAGCCCCCATGAAAAACGAAGAAAATGCTCTAAAATGTCTCTTCCAATAGATGATTTCCCTTATTCCCGACTTCCAAAAAATTCTTGAATGAAAAAATGGAATAGCCGAAAAGCAGTTACGCGTGCAGACTTGATAAAAAGTATCAGTTTTCACTCCCCCCCCCCCCACGGCCCTCACAGAAAATCCACCATAGAGGTATAAAATTTACTTTACCTGTCTATGAAGTCCACCGCGTCCTGCAAAATATTTTTTTTACAAGAGACCTTCATGCCCTGTTCAATGGCTCAATTCCAGTTCATTTCATTCATTAAAATATAAATGTTTGTTATTTTCTTTTCAGTTTCGGGCCACTCATTGCATTTTCAAAAAATTAAATCCAACAGCTCATGATGTAGTTATCAGCAGCACGGGAAGTAAAGTTTTACGTGTCACATTCTTTTTACATGTTCTGTACTTTCGTAGCTTATTTTAAACAAACGAATGCGCATTCAAAATTATTAATCATTTAATGATGAAGAACTAAACAAAGAAAATTCTATTAATTATAAAAAAATATTGTAATGAATTCAAATTTTGTTGTTGACTTCTTTAAAATTAACACAAATTTTCCTTCAAAATAATTAAACAGTAATTTTAATGCAGCTGTAGTGAAACATAGTGATATCATTCTCTCTCTCTCTCTCTCTCATTATAGTAAAATTTATGTTGCGTTACTTAGTAATTTTCAAAATATGATATTATTATTTATAGCATGTAAAAATCTCATAATCGATTTAAAAGAAGAGCTTTATTGTCATTTTTGAATGGTAATAATAACTTTTTTTTCTCTCAAAATAAAATAAAATACAAAATACAGGGTGTATCACAATTCCCTCCCGGGTTCGGAATGCTTCTAAAATATATATGTATTACCAATACAGCAGCAAAATTGAATTTACTGGCGAAAGAAATGTTACAAGTTTTATTTCACAAAAGTTCAAGTGGGCAACTTTGAAATGGGCATTTTTAGTTACTATCCTTATATTAAAAAATGGATTTTGCAAATTAGTCTGTGATTTTTCTTGGAAGTATATAAGTGAATTATTGAAACTTTTTTCCACGGGTATTGTGTCGAGTGTAGATAAAATACATTTATTATAAGGAAGTTACTTCTGCAGTCGGAGCATTCAAAGACCCGTGTTTAACAACTGGTGTCCTATGCTGAATTTTCTGGATCCTTTTTGCAATAACATTACAAAAAAACACTTATAATTTTAACATTGCTCACGTAAAAGTTGGTTCTCGAGCGGGGCCGAACTGGACCGCTGAAATGGCCCGAGCGATTCGATCAGACCGACCCCATCTTCCTTCGTGTAGTACGACGAGAACCGAACAAAATAATGGAGTTTTCAATACATCCCTTCTCATTCATTTTGTAGGAAGCTTTTCAGAGCTGAAAATTGCGGGAAAAGGGGGAACGGGTGAATTTACAGAATTTTAAAGCCCATCGTTCTAACAGTGTAGAATTGTAACTGGAAAACAAACTTAATGTATTACAATTTATATAAGAACAATTATATATAACATGTAATTATTAGAATAAAGATAGTCTAGATGTGGGAACCATTGCTCAAAGATATGTTCCCCTGCACATTTTGAGTCGCGACCTTGCTGGTCGCTGTCGAATGTATAGAGCTTCGCGTTGGCACAGTGGTTATATGCCACTGAAAATGGTAGATGGCCGAAGTGTGAAGGTCCCGGGTTCGGGTCCCATCGCGCGGCTGTCGATCCAACGGTCTGGAGTTTTGGTAGGTTTTCTCCAGCTGAATACGAGCTAGAACCCCTTAGAAAGTCCTCCTACCAAGGCACCCCCCTTTGGCAGATCGCCCTAGTGTAGCGTTGCCGTAATCACACACACAAACTAGAGCTTCGCGAGGCTGTCCTTGGCTCGAATCTAGAGCTTACCGAGGAAGCCCCTGCTGCCCACCAAACCACCGGCGCACAGTGGAGTATTCTTATCAAAATTCTGGCCAAAAGTCGAAAATTTTAAATTTGTTTAAAAACAGTAATATATATGTTTTTGGATAGCCTAGTAACTGATGCATCATGTAATGCATGTTTTTCGACCATAATTCATATCCAAAAGATGCAACACTCGGTTTAAAAGCAAGTTTCTTCATTTACGTCAAGAGATTTCAGCGTTTCCTATTACTTCGTCTTGCATTTTTTACGGGCTCTTTAAATTAATTTACTGATTTGATACTAAGTATAATTGTAGTAAAATATATGTATTTTAATTATATGTATCTATTAGCGTGAAAAAATAATATGACTTTATTTTAAAAAATTTTAAACTTTTTTTTTCTTATTTTTTTTCAAAGATCCACATTTCAAAAGGCTTTTTGAAGGGGTGTCGCGGCTTGTCGCGCCTAATTTCAACTATAATCGTAATTATTACAGTATTGAGTGTCTATTCCAAGAAAAAAATGTTCCCCAAAATCCACCATTTCTTTAAAAAAAATTATTTATATAGCGCCATTTTTATTTTTTCGATAATTTTTCGACGGGTGATCGCAAAAGGGATACAAACATACGCGCTTGTACTTCTCATAAACTATAAATTATGTGCAAGTGTTTGGATAAAGGTATATAAAATTTCATTTCAGTTAAGATTTAACATCATTTTAAATTCAGTATGTAATTTCTTATTTTTCTGATGTAAATTGGCTATAAGAAGAAAATTTCTACATATTCCAAAATTGCCCTTTCTTAGTCCTGTAAATAGTCCCATCTATTTACAGCTTAGTTTTCCATTTATGTCGTAAATTGTGTCCAAAGCAAAAGTTCCCCATTTTCGGATCTCAAAGGTTGGCAACTGTGACTTCGGGTCATTGGAGTGTGAGTGTGTAAACAGAAACAGGTGCTAGCTCAGTCATTTTGAAGTGCTGGCTTGAAATAAATTACTTTCTGCTCCAGCTTGGAATGAGATTTTATGGGTTTCAAGTAGGCTTCTTTTAAGCAGTGTCCTTTTAGCTGCTCTAGACAAAGGCCAACGAAAAAGAGCAAGCCTTATTACAGCGAGACCCTACAACTTCGCTACAGGTAGAACCTACAACAGAGGGGGCCGATGGTGGTCCCCCCCCCCACTCTCTCTCTCTCAAAAAAAAAAAAAAAAAAAAAGTGATTCTGAGTGAAGACGAATATCAGAGTTCAAAAGAATCAGAATGAAAAAGTTAATCTTCAGAAGTCATTAGAAAACTAAGATCCTTATAGTAACTACATTTAGATAAATTTTTATGTTAAAAATTGATTTATAGATAAGTAGTATTATATTTATAAGTATTATTAAAGTATTACATTTATTTATTTTTATTGTGGTTAAGGCACAGTTACACGGCTATTTGCCTAACGGGAAGGTTGCCTTGGGCGAGGGCTTTTTAAGGGGTTCTAATGCGTATTCACGTGACATCTGGAGAAAATCGCCCAAAACTACAGACCGTTAGATCGACAGCCGCGTGTTATTACATTTATAAGTGGTATTATACAATAGCAGTACTTCCCAGTAAGGGACACTCCCCGAACAAGACATTTGTTAGAAACCAACTTCGTGTCGTTTGGCGATATATCGCCAAATTTGGCGACAACACGCTTTTTTATATAATTTAAGAAATACATAATACTAAAAAGTAAGTCAAAAGTCAACAGTAATGATTTTAACGCTAAAACACATGAAAAATATTTTTGGCCAGGATTTTGACACAAATACTCCACTGTGCGGCGTTCACTCGACCGCCCGTTGCCCCAGTCCTGCCCTGTTCTCAAGTACGTCTCGCTACCATCCCTATTTCTTGTTAAGAATAATTTGCAAGAGGATCCCATTGCATACAACTACATTTTGATACTTCGTACCCGGAAATAAGTATGAAGCAAAGGCTCATCCAAGGGAAAGGGCGCAGGGGTCCCCTCCGAGAGAGATATATTTACAATAGATAAAATGGCTTTCTTACTTGACAATGGCATATTTCATGCAATTCTGATGGTATTCAAGTTTTGACCCCCCCCCGGCCTCCCCCATGAAAAAATTCTAGGTCCGCCATTGATATGAAGACAATATGTGAAGGCCAAATAATATGAAGGGCTCGATCTAAAAGGCTGGTTTTGGTTTTCATTTGGATGCAGAATCACAGAATGAAATTTTAATATGCTAAATATAGTTCCCTAAGAACGTACAAAATAAGTCTCTTTGCCCCAAAACGGCCGAGCGGATAAGACACTTAAAATGGCGTGAATGGCTGGCGGCTGTCGATCTAACGGTCTGGAGTTTTGGTAGGTTTTCTCGAAGGAACCCCTTATGAAGCCCTCCTACCAAGGCACCCCCTTCACCAGTGGCAGATCGCCCTAGTCTAGCGTTGCCATAATCACACACAATCAAAGTCACAATATACGGCCTAATATACAACGTCAATACATTGTGAAAATACAGTAACAAAATGGCAATCCATGTTTTGCCAGACACGCGAGACGAGAAGGACAGTTATTCTGCAGGGCGCGAGACAAGACACAATGTCTGCGAAGCGAGACAGAGGTTATACCAAGTACGAAGCGAGACACGAGACAGCCCTGTATCTCGCCTCGCATCCATCTCTCTCTAATCAGTTAGCTGCACCTGACGTTCTGTCCCCCCCCTCTCTCTTTCGGTCTTGTTTTCCGAATTCTTCCTAACTTTCGGCGTTTTGCCGGCCCCTTATCTTTGTTTTTACCTTGCCACACGGGATGGACCGCCCCCCCTTGCTACGCCACTGCTCTTATAGACACAAAAGCACCTCATTCTCACTATTTTCATGCACAGGCGACGAAGGGTGGGGAGTGGGATTCGCTTCTGGTACGTTTGTGATGGTAATTATATCGTAAAGATTATCAGAAATTTTAGAATTGCTTAAAAATGGATGTTTAACCATTTTTCTTTAAATTAAAATGTGTAGCGTTGTTTCCACCCCTCTCCCTCCCTTGCAAAAGCGAAATTATATGCTTCTGTGCCATATGCACGTCTAGGAGTCCATCTGCAATAAGTTTATAACACTGCTAAAGTTTTGCACTACAAACAATATTCGCCTAAGCATTTTATGCTCAATGTCTCGCGGATTCGATTCGCTCGCTGGAACAGTGAAAAGACATTTATGCCAAATAATGACTTTCCACTGTTCAAGGGGAAAAAAAAAAAATGCATAAAAAGGGGGCGTTTTCAAAACCGCGTAAAATTCTGATCAGACATTTTACTAAATTATTTTAGAGACAAATAATATGAAAGGAAAGTCAATATGCAGGGTAACCATCTTTGTTTAAAATGATCTCTGAGACGTTTTATGATGAAAGGCTGAAAGTTTGTCCATCCCCTCGATCAGGGGCGTAGCCAGGGGGGGGGGGATATCGGGATATATCCCCCCCGAAATTTTTGGATTAGTGATGAAATTCAGTCTATTTATGCACATATAAGTTCATATCCCCCCCCGAAAAATTTTCCAGGTGCATATCCCCCCCCCCCCGAAAAATTTTCCTGGCTACGCGCCTGCCCTCGATAGTGTATGGGCACCATTTGCCAATTGGGATTTTTTTTTTTTTGAGTGCGAGAGTCGAATACAAATTTAAAAAGTGCCACTCTTTAAAAATGAACGAGAGTATTTTTTTCTTAACGTTGTCTTTTTTTTCTAACTTAATTTGAATATTTTTTAATGACCCCGAAACAGTAGCGGATCCAGGGGAGGACTAGAAAGCTTCAGCCCTCACCCCCTACAAAAGAGATTGCTAAGGAGTAACATTCTGATTCATTATATACTTTGGATAGGTAAAATGAGCTTTTTCATAAATTAGCCCCTCCCAAAGGAAATCTCTGGATCCGCCACTGCCCAAAAAGTTGGTACGCTTTAATTCTGTATCCATTGTAGATAAGTAAGCCATGTAAATTGAAAAATTGTTCGAAATAAGGTAGAGGGGTAAAACACTATGTTAAGGAAAAATTCCTCACGTTGATTTATAAAAAGTGACACTTTTTAAATTTTTATACGGCTTACGTACAAAAGAATTCCCGAAAGGTCGTTGTCAAACTTAACATGCTGGTCTGTCATACCATCACAAACAAGATATACTTAGGAACTTGTGTCCATTACATTGGATTTTTTAATATTCGAATACAAAGCCCGTACAAAAAAATTCCCAACTATTAAAACAATTTTTCATGGTGAAAGTCTGGGCGCGACTTTTATGCGGGGAAAATCTACTGCATAATATTGTAACACTAAAGCTATTTTTTCTGCTTCAAAACGGGGGGCGACTATTGCGCGAGTCAACACGGAAAATCTTCAGAGATATGAAAATAAGTGTCAGAGATATGAAAAGTGTCAGAGATAATGAAGTGTCAGAGATATGAAAAGTGTCTAACTAAAAGTGTCAGAGATATGAAAATAAATATAGGCTGACCTAAACCACTTTTCAATGGCTCTCTAAGGGAAATCATCACGTCGTAGGATCGCGTTTGTGGAATCGTACAGAAATTAAGGAAGAAAATATTTTTTACACTCTAGCAGTAAATGTTTCTATTCAAATTTTGTACCCATGTCAAATTCATGTACCTTGAGCATCTTTGTTTTAAAATATCTGAGAAGTTTTATGATGAAAGGCTGAAATTTTGTAACCCTCCCCCCCCCCCCAAAGTGTATGGGCACATTTTACCAATTAGGAAATTTTTTTTATCATTTTTTCTTTTATTCGGGAGTCGTATACAAATTAAAAAGGACCACTTTTCGGAAATTAGCTAGAGCCATTTTTTAAACATAGTCTTTATCCTACCTTATTTTGAATATTTTTTCAATGTACATATCTTTAATGATAAAGAATTGAAGCGTATTTCCTTTTTTTATGGCGTCCTGTATACCTGTAATTAGTGATTCGATAAACCCTAGATAAGCCAAATGGTCTTTAGATCAGATTCGCTCAGAAGGAAACTATTTGTTTTCTTATTCGGATGTAACTCTTTTCACCCCTAATATCACTAATAGCTAATCTTTGTAAACTAACTTTATTCGGGTGCTCAGCCTCCTTAGGAAAAGTACTGGAGGAGGTCATGAAGTTCCTTCAATCTCTATGCAGTCGGCGCCTATATATATATTTTTTCAAAAAGCCTGAATTTTAGTCAGCATCGTAAGAGTGAAGGAATGGAATTAAGACGCATTAGCAATAGTATAGAAAGCAAAGTTATAGCTTCTGTGCATAGGCGCACCCACGGAGGGGGCTATGGGGGCTCAAGCCCCCCCTAAAGGTGGACGGTTAGAAGTGAAAAACTTTAAAAAATGAAAATTGTCACTAATAAATTATTACTATTATTATTATTTATTGTCTTCAAATTATTTCTAAAATATTTTTTACTTAAAAAGATGTTAGTTTTTAAATAAATACTTACAGAGAGTTTATGAAACACTGTTAAAGTCGGTTACAATATCACTGAAAAGATCAGATAATTATTTATGACTATATAATGAGTTTTTGCTTGTGGGCTTGTGTTGTATGGGCAAATCAAGTGGTACAGAATATTTTGACATTATAAGAGGGTTGTAACTATTATCGATCTCACTATAACCGAGTTCAGCAGTATTTTCAGCTCAGCCCCCCCTAAATTAAAATCCTGGTTGCGCCACTGCTTCTGTGTTTTCTTAAACAATTACAGGCCAGAGCAGGGATGGGGAAATGGCGGCCCGCGACATGATTTGATCCGGCCTGCTGAATTGATCACCGAAAAAGTTAAGTTTCATGTTAGCCAACTAAATCACTCGGGAAACGTGTTCAACAGAAGATTTGAAGATTTTAAAAAGATAAAGGTGACTTACAAACATTTTCTTCGGGATTCCCTGTAAATTGCGAGGAGATTCAAGCCGAACTTGAAATAATTGAACTGCAATGCAACCATTCTCTAAAGTAGCTGTTTAATAGTTCATCAAAGCTTGATTTCTACAAAAGTTTACTGCGGTTTCACTTTCTCAAGTTGATAAAAGATGCTGAGAAAATTATCTCGATGTTTGGGTCTTCATACATGATCTCAATAACCGACATAGCATTTAGATCGCCCCTCTCAGAAGTCAAAAATTAAGCCTCCAATACCAGGGGCGTAGCCAAGGGGGAGGTAATGGGGGTCATAACCCCCCCCCCCCATGAGGAATTTTTCGTCTGACAAAATGTATATTCTTCACTCCCTTATCACACACATGCATATGCATATATGTGAGTTGTAGTAGTGGTACCCCCCCCCCATGAAAAATTTCTGGCTACGCCACTGCCCAATACATATAGTAGAAATAAACACAAACATTAGAAAAAGAAAATATTTTACTGAGCGATTCATCGCGTGAAAAATTCGCCTGGACGAAGCAGCCATACTTTGGACCAGCGGGAATATTTTTTTAATTATAAAATCCCGTATTTATGACTAGATATATTTTATCTGTTTTTTTTTTTTTTTTTTTTTTTTTTTTTTGGTGTGTGTGTGTGTGTGTGTGTGTGTATGTGTGTATAACAGTTATTTCGGATTTGTGTGCTGGACTCGAAACCCGCTTATAAATCCACGTCAGAAGGACAACATAAGGGGGGGGGTCTTTCTAATAAGTCCTAACCCGTATTTACGTTAAGTTTCGGAGAAAATCACGGAAAACTCCGAACGGTTAGGTCGGCGGACGCGATCTGGTTTTGAGCCAGGCACCTTCCGTCTACCATTTCGAGTGACATAACCACTCAGCCACGGTGAAGCTATTTATATGTTACTCATTGCTTTGAAAGTTTTGTAGTCATTAGTACAGAAAATGGGATTGTATTTTATCATGATTACTTTCAGGGAGTTCCGATTCATGCAGAAGCTCCTTTGCTATATATCTTATTTTGCTGCTACTCGATTTTTTTTTAACACTCTGTGAAGGGGCTGAGGCGGATCCAGAAGTCTTTACACGGACAATGGGGGGGGGGGGGGGGGTCGCACAATTTTAATAGCAATACAGTATTGCATGAAATAGGACATTATTTTGAAAAGTCCCACTTTTTCCAGTGTACTCTACCTCGATACAACGATACTTATGGGACGCCATAAAATGATCGCTTTAGAGGGATGTATCGTTATATCGAGTAGCAGTGGCGTAGCCAGAAATTTTTCATGGAGGGGGGGGGGTTACGACTACTGCAACTCACATATTTGCATACATGTGTGTGATATGGGAGTGAAGAATATACATTTTGTAAGGCAAAAAATTCCTCATGTGTGTGTGGGGGGGGGTTATGACCCCCCTAACCCCCATTGGCTACGCCCCTGTCGAGTGGAGATATTTTATGGAAATTCAGCGCAAAATTTTATCGTTAGAGAGGAATTTGTCGTTGTATCGAATATCGTTATAGCGAGGTTTTAGTGTATTTATCTTCGCGAGGACGCTCTCCGTTGGCCGGGGCGCAGAGCCTGATGATGACCAACGGGGGCCCCCGCGCATTCATGAATTTTGCCCCCCCCCCTCATCTGTGAAATTTGTTTCATTTTTCATAAGTTAAGCTTTTTTTCATAAGTTAAGCTTTTTTCTCATAAGTTAAGTTTTGATATAAAAATATATTTCAGAACAATATTTGAAATTGGGGGGGGCTTTCGAGTCAGGGGCCCTGGGCAAAGTCCCGATTTGTCCATGCCATAATAAGGCTCTGCCGGGGTGCGTCCTTTTCTTATATGTATTCGGATACTATAAATTTTAGAAAAAAAAAGCAAAAATAACCGAATTCCACATCGAAGCGCCCTTTGCCTCACCCGAAGTATTTTTATTTTTCCAGCCCTTTTCCCCCCGAGAAAACAAAAAGGAGTCAAGTCATCGCCCATCTTCTCAAATAATGAAACGTTTCTAATAATTGCTCTATCGGAATCCGGCTAATACCAGCTGTCCGCGCTATTTCTCTCCCAAAAAACAGAAAGGAATCGGTTTTGAATTCCGCGCTCCGATCTGAGCTTCCATTGGTCGCGGCCAACTCTCCAGAGCCCCAAAGCTCGTCTCCCATTCGTCGGGCTTTCCCTCCCCACGGCCATTGGCTAACACACTTTTCTAACACAGCTTTTATAACAATGCCACTCCGTCTGACGCCATTCAGTCGTGTCTCGGATTTGGCCCAGAGGTGATCGAGTTCAAGGTGCTTAGGAAGAGCGAAACAGTTTTTCTCCTAGCGGTTTTATTTTCCCCTTGGACTTAACTCGGACTGCAGACGGGCGCGCAGATTCGGATCTCTCCGCTGGGTAAGTACATTTTTTTTTTTCTTACCCATATGTCTTTTCGCGGTGGTGTTAGTTAACATTGCTCTACTAATATTAATATTGCTTGATTATCTTGTAGAATTAAAAAAAAACACTCGAAAGAATGATTGCTGTTTTAATAACACTCTTCTACAATTAACTCATAACCACTAAAAAACTTCTCTTGCAAATAAGTTCTCTTTTTTTTTTTTTTTTTTTTAACTGCGATCGCGGCCACATTTTATTTTCTCAGTTGTGAAAATAAACGCAAGTTCACTAACGTAAAGGGGGAGCACTGTCATTGATGTCGCTCTCCGTTCACTTTCGCTGGAAAGTTCTACGTAAAAGGGCTAGTGTACTCAATTCCAGGTGTTTTTCCTCGGAGTCCTAACTTTATCTATCCACGTACCTGTTGCTTATTGTGAACTTTACTTACGCTTCATGATGTGGGTTTTTCCTTGCGTTTCGTGTGCATTTTTAATTTTTTTTCCCATTTTTCCCCGCTTACATTTATCTCGAGTTCCATTCTTGATGGCTAATGAAAATCGGTTCCTGTATTTATAAATTATAACAGGTGAAAGCCAAGCCACTCTACGAATTTCAAGAGAACTCCAATCTCACTATTAGAGTGAAATATTCTATCTTTCCTTTATCTTTCTTTTTAAACTTGGTAAAAAGATCATGTTTGTCCGTGAAAGGTACGTAAATTTTTTAACCTTCTAATCTCGTGATATTATAACGGTAAGTCTTTTTTTCGGTTCTTGCTACCCCTTTTCTGTTTTAGTTTCTATTATTTTAAAGGGAAGAAAAAAAAATCTGGCCAATCGCAGTTAGCTCTATTTTTTTTCCTCTATCTCCTTGCATGCCTAATGAAGTAAAACCATTTCAATCCAACTGAATCTGAAATGTCACTGTTGTAATGCGAATATTTTAGTGTGGTTGTTTGCTGGCTCTAGTCATTTATTTTGATACTGAAGCGGCATTTTTGTAACGCAGGTGTTGCTGAATTATAAAGGTAGTACAGTCTAAATTTACTCTGGCCAGGTCGGGATGATTCGCAGTATTGTTATAACGATAAATATTGCACTCGTCCCGGCCTATCTTGAGTGATCTTTGCGGCTATCTCTGACGAGCTTGCGTCGAGGTGTTCTGAATTGCTCATGGAGTGGGCCAGGTAAGTCTTTCATACGTGTAACTATTGTTGCTAGAATCCTTTTTCTAGAAACCCTTTATTTTTTCCTTTCAATTTCATGTTTTTAAAGTGACTAATACAGGATATTTCATCGGTTCTTCTGTTACTTCCTTTATTTTCTTTTGATGATGTAATTGTGATTTTTGTATATCTGGGTCAGTGGGCTGCGTTGAATACATGCAAAAAAAATGCTTTAGCATAGCAATTAATTAGCCACATTATAGACAAGTTTTTAGTCCAAGTAAAATTTCGCTCTCGACTTTACTTTACAGTTCTGCAATATGTAATGCCCGATTTTGTAAGAAGCGGAGGCATTTCTCAGATCCTTTAGATTTGAAAATCGTTCTTAATCTAATTTAAACAGACCTAGTTTTAACTTTGTTCAGTATTTCTCAGTTCCTAAGTCTTGTTATAACTTATTTACCCAATTTCAGGTTACTTTCTTATACCTTTAAGGACCACAAGCTGTGTGGTAGAATTTGGGCGAATTTAAAATACATAACGCAGTTAATGGGCGATGGGGAAAAAATGCATAAAGTTTTGTGAAAACGAGTTCAACAAATTTTGCATAAATTGATGGGTCATGTGGCCCGTAAGATGAAAAGTTAACTTTTTTCGAAGTTTGACCAAATTTAATTTCCTCTGAAATAATAAATTCTAAATTAAAAAGTAAAATTAATTAAAAAAAACGCGACTGTATGCATGTGGAGGTTCCCCCGGGGCCGTAACCAGAAGGGGGGGGTTGCTGAGCCCTACTAGCAGTCTCCCAGCTCCTAGACTTAATATTTTTAAATATTTAAATTCTTTGATAAATACGAAGATTTAGTGGAATTACTAAGTGGGGCAAAAACGCACAACTGCCGCTCTTCCTTTAATTTCTTAGCCCTCGGAATTTCTGTCCCAGGTAACAAATTAAACTAAGTTAAAAACGTAAAACTGCAGCCACGCTTACCCAAAGTTTTTTAGACTTGAATTTGCCAGTGAATCAATAGTAAATACAGTAAAACCAGCTTAAGTTTTCCAAGGGGATGAAAGGGGGAAAAAACTTAAGTGGGAAAAATTCTTAAACGGGAGACATTTTTTGAAAAACAAATCATCGGTATAAATATCGAAAAAATAGCTTTTGACATTATCAAAATATTACATATATAATATAAAGTCTATCATTGCTTTGCACCCTTAAAAAATTAGTTTCATTCAATTGCTTTACTTTATAATTTTAAATTAAATCTTTAAAAAAAAATTCGCTTTAAGCATTATTGGAATAGATTTTACAGAAAAATCGTTTTTTTTTTTAATTTTTTATTTACTTATTTTTTAAACCAGCAATCTTTTAATTGGTTTTTCGTTTAAAAAAAAAAATTCCATTCTATCCGCTTTTAGACGAAAAGTTTCTAGTCCTATTACAGCATACGGAGAACTAAGAATTTCCACAACCTTATTCAGTTTCACTCATTTCTTAATTTTCTGTAACCTCAGGAATTTCATTCACTGTTAGCATTTCACTCTCCAATACAATCGTTTTCAGTCCTAAACATTGATTTTTACAAACAATAATAAGAAAGAAAAAAATAAATACGAAAGGCACATGTAAACACTTTCTGAAAGTAAACTTAGAAGTGGGAGGAGGGGGGGGGGGGGGGGGGCGAGAGAACCTTTTAAGCGGGAAAGTGTTTGGAACGAAACTTTTTAAACTGGTTTTTTAACACTGTAAGAAAGGGGGGAAAAAAATGGGAACCGCAAATAAGAACATTTTAAGCGGGAACTTCATAAATGGGTTTTACTGTACTTTAAAATATGGCATTTTGCGAAATGGATATTCTAGGACAATGTAAAAAATTGAAAGACAAAGACCCCCCTCCCCCCCCGACTGAAGCTCTATGCTGATACTTATTTTAGTCAGCCCTCCCCCCCCCCCCGAACTAGATTTTTCTCAAAGCCCTACCTAGCATGCCATCTTAGACAGAAAAATTACGATTTATTATAATATTTTATATTTATTTTGCCAGTATTAAGTTTTCAATTTCTCAATAACATGAAAAAAATATATTTAAATTACTCGTATTCGATAATTTTATAAAATGATTTTCGAAGTTACGGGACGCATGTTCCCTTGTCCTTAGTTGGTCTGACATTTTAATCGTCAACACTTATCTATTTAATCTACGGTTAAAAATTCGGAGTAGTCAGATTTTTAAGGATCTTATGTCGGTTCCATTCCTTCCTTTTTAAAACTTTCTAGGAGAGTTGGCCTCTTTCGTTGGAACGCTAACGTAATTACTTGCCTGTTTAATGAATTTAAAAAGAAAGAAACAAAGTTGATCTCGGTTTCCTGTATCGAATATCATTTCATTAGTTCCTTTATCTAGTGTGCATAGATGCTTTCCGCAATCGTACAAAAGAATTGCCTTGAGGAAACCCTTTAAGTGTCTAAGCTTTAAAGAGTAAAATATTAAAGCTTCTTTCACGAGCATCAAAGTTGTTAAATGGCAACATTTCTAATTTCTTGAAACCGTGAAAATGTTGTTTTTATAAATGCTCTGGGAAATGTCCTTTCTGGAGGTTTTTTTTTTTTTTTGGGGGGGGGGGGTTATCGAGAAAAGTTCTTCGTTCTCGGAAATAAAACTCAGCAGGGGTGTTTGTGGTCAGAGTATACCCGGAATTCCGGATATTTTTAGCAAGTGATCACCACCGGAATTCCGGTGTGAAAGATGGCAACATATTTCGTTAAATGTTTTTCCTTCAGCATTCTTTTATTTAAATATCCAATGGCTTAGGATTAAAAATTGACCTTTTTTATTTTTTAATTTTTTAGTTGTTTGGTAGTTAAATATACTCGGCAAAAAATCGCAAGTTGGGTTTGATTAGGTCTCCATATGTTTGTGAAACATTTATTGGCAACAGCTAATGAAGATAATTACTATTTGTTAGATTTAAAATGGTACAGTTAGTTATAATTTTCATTAAGGTTAATATTGAGTACTCTAAGGCTGGAATCTGTCCAGATGAATCCTTAAAGGATTCTAAAAAATGCATATATTTATATTCTATTTATATAGTACATGATTAATTAATTACCGATCTAGATTTTAACAAATTTTATTTTAGTGAAATATTATAAAAATATTATTTAAAATAAAGATGTGTATTTTTTTTTCCTTTACAAACTTTTTGCATATTTGAAAAAAGTAATTGGTCCATTGATTGCTGCAAGCATAAGTGAAAAACACTATATTCGCCACTCGCTTTTAAAGTGTTTTTTTTTTTTTTTTTTCATAAATGAAGTCCCACAATCGCCTAAGACTCAGTTTCATTAAAACCTGAACACTAAGTCTGTTAGACAGGTTTATTAAAGTTGCATTGAGGAGAAGTCTGGATTCCATTAAGATTTCTTTTTGGAAAACTGGAAACTTTTGAACAGCTTCCTGAAAATTAAATTGCGCTAGTATTATAGACACTAAACTACAAAATTTTGCAGTATTTCCCTAAACAGGCGATTCCTGGGCCCATCTTTTGAAGGTAATTTTTTACTTATGAATTTTTTCTGAAAGTTGGATGAGACGTGCAGCTTTGCTCTTAGCTATTCACCTAATGCACTATGGACTAATAACTATTTTTTTTTTTGTGTGTGTGTGTGTAACATAATTGGTTTGTTTTTAAAGCTGTTTAAAAGTCACATGACGACGATCGCCCATCCTAAAGTTGTTTCACTTTGAAAACATACAACTTTAGAACACTTAAAATTGATTGCGCTAAACTCTAAAAAAATTTAGAATGTCTCCTTTACAAGTTGTTGTACTAGTGCCAACCGTTTCAAATAATAAACCTATAGTAGTTACGAAACGACACCCCCCCCCCCACAAAAAAAAAAAAAAAAAAAAAAAAAAAAAAAAAAAATTGCTAAACATGTAGAATTTTGCGGTATTTCCAAAAAGTTGAACTCCTTGGGACTGCTTTTGAAGGCCATTTTTGAGCTTATGATTTTTTTCTGAAAGTTGCATGAGACATGCAGCTTTACTGTCATGGTCCATAGTGCATTGGATGAAGAAGCATTATTCATTGAGCTTGCTTATGAGTGCTTAACACTAGTTTGTTTTTAAAGCTGTTGAAAAGTCCTATCCTGCATTCTTTTAGTTTGCTACTAACTGAATTAACACTTAATAGATTTCTTTAATTTTGGATTGCTTTTGTAAGCGCTCCCAAAGAGTCTAAAAAGGGTACATGTCTATCTCATTTGAAGCCGGGGGCCTTAGCGCTGGGAAAGCTATGGGCGGATCAATTCGGCCTCGAAAAATTCAAACTTCCCTCACAGCAGAAGTAACCAAGGAACTTGACATTAAACTTTGAGAAATTTCACCTCAGTAAGGAACTGCTGCCTACCCTTACCTTCTCTAAATTATTTTCCTACTAAGAGACAGACTAAAATACTTAATATGAAATTTTAATTTAATAACCACTCAAAAAAAAAGGGGGGGAAAAAAAGCTGAAGTCATAAAAATAATAATTTACGATGGATAAACGTTTTCGATATTTAAACTGATAGCACTTTAGACGTATAGTACAAGTTCAGTATTTAGTTGTAAATGTCAAATTAAGAGAATTTTTTATTTTTGACTTACGCCACTACATATATGCAGTGCCTAACTGAAACTTTTGTGCTGGGCTAGTTAAACATTTTTCAGATGTATTTTAGAAATTAAATCTGTTTACTCCATTTTGTATTTTAAGCACATTGCATTAACAGTTTAAGGCCTTTTTAGATAGTCTCTATTTTTAAGCCCACGTCAGTAGATGACTCAGAGATACTATACAGATGTTAATTTAAAAAGATGGAATTAAATAAATTATGGTGGGAAATATCGATTATAAAGATATTACATGTATAACTAGTAAAAACTTAGAAAAATAAAATATTCATTGATTTATAAGAAAGTATTACCCGAGTTGAGGAGTTGGAACTCGGTAAAACTTTTATAAATCATGAAAATGTTCTTGGATATAACCGGGTTTTACTCGTCAAAAACGAGTTATACTCCCATAGATTTAACATTCTACCAATCAAGTACTTCGATTTCCTCGTTAAATAGGGATTCTTCTTAAATAAGGGCTCTTTATAAACGAGTTGGACTTTTTAAAAAAGTGCTCTGAAAATTACCTTGCCCAGGGAGCGCAAGCTACAGCAGGTCCTGTCATTACCCCAGGGTTCAAAGTTGTTCAGCTATAAAAATTGTGTAGAAATATCCTTAAATTTTGATAATTTTTTTAAATGTCTTGAAAGCTTGATAATTTTCAAAGAATTTACTAAAATAATATTTTTGTTTCTCTAAAACAAAACTAAAATGACTTAAAGTAAAAAAAGACTAAAGAAAGAAAAAAAAACCATTGCACTGACTCGGAAAAAATTTAGACTTCCTTTTTACAAGTCGCATACTGTGAACTGTTACGATGAACAAATAGGCTTTACGAAACACTAAGAAAAAAATGCTAAATTTAAGGAATTTTACAATATTTTTCTAAACGGATATCTCCTCTGCCCATTTTTGAAGGTGATTTTTGTATACTTATTAATTTTTTCTGAATGTTGCACGAGACAGACACAGGCCCTGATTATCGCATCGGCAAGAGGGGCACATGCCCCAGGCCCCCTAAATTATTACAGTATGTCAATTCAGGTTTTTTAAATGTAGTAAATGCCTAATTTTTTTTTTTTTTTTCAGTTATGAATTTACAAGTTACAAGTAGTCGATCCTTTTTTTTTTTTTCCCCCACAATTCTACCTCTCTATAGAAAAAATATCGCAGCAGATAACGATTTCTGCAAAAAGAAGTGGTAACATAGGATGGCTGCTAGATTTTAGTAATCATGCAGTAAGTTGCCGGACCACTGAAGTTGTTTAAGTGGCTACCCATAGACAATGGAGCGCCAATAAATGGAAATTTGCCGATTCTGATTATTAATATTATGAAATAGTCAGGCTTTTAGTTGTATTTTTTAAGCCTTCATTTTTAATAAAGCTTATTTCATAGTGTTGACATTTCATATGTTCATATAGTATATTTCATGTTGGAAGCATTTGATCATGACAAAGATTTATATGCAAACACAGAAAAAATAAACAAGGTAGTTGTCGGACACAGTATCAACATCAGGCATGAAAGTTTTCAGTCTTTTGACTCAATTCAGTCTTTTTTCAACATCATTGATGCATTTGAGATTTAGTATTTAAATTAGTTTAATGAATTTAGCTATACTGAATACAGTGATATAATGAATACATATAAAAGAATAACAGGTAATGTATTAAATGCATAATAATTTATTCTGTATGATCCGCAGCAAAGTTCAGTCTTTTTAGCTGTTTCCTGCTTTCATGCCTGCAACATGCAGGGGGGGCGGCATTCAGACTTTTGCCCCAGGCCCCGGTTTGTCATAATCGGGCCCTGGACATGCAGCTTTACTGTTGGTATATTGGTCCACTCCAGGATACATTGGGTGAAGCATGATTCATTGTTTTTTCGAGTGCTCAAGATTATTGGTCTGTTTTTGAAGCTGTTCAAAAGTCCGCGGACGACGATCGATCTTCGGGGGAACACACTAAACAGAAAAGTTTAATTTTTCGAATAGAAATAAATGTTTTAAGATTTTAGAAAGCAATTTTTTTTAAATTTTTAAATGTAACAATTTTTAAATTTAAACATGTTGACTTTAATATATGCACAATGATTTAAAAATTTTGTGCATATAGTATAAAGAACATTAAGATTTTTAAAATAATTAAGATTTAATCAATAATTTTAACGATATATAAACGTATCCGAATTTTCCGATTTTCTGGAATTTCAACCAAAGTCTGATCAATCGATTTAGTTTTACACATATATTTGGAAAAAAAAATAATATTAAGGTACTTTATAAATTTTTTATTTATTTTTCTCAAATTTTTCACATGTAAATTGTGCAGTTATAAGTGTCCATCGGCTTCCGATTTCACAGGGATATGCAATCATTCGCTAGTGCCGGCTCGAGGAATCGGGAACTCTGGCAGCTTCCCGGGGCACCATCAAAGCACGATTTTAGGGGGAGGAATCCGATTTCTTTCTAAGGTTTAGAAAAGGTCTGACTTTGGAATGTTAAAAGAATTTTTCTAAGAAAGGATGACCTGAGTGGACGAGGTGGAAGTCTGTAAAAATCTTATAAATCGTGAAAATGCTCTTGGATATAACCGGATTTTACTCGTAAAAGGCGAATTATACTCCCATAGATTTAACATTGTACCAGGCAACTATTGCCGATTTTCTCCTTAAATACGGGTTCTCCTTAAATAAGGGCTCTTTATAAACGAGTTGCACTTATTTAAAAATTATCTTGCCCGGGGAGCCAGCTAGAGCCCGCCCTGGCATTACCCCAGGGTTCAAAGACGTCCAGCAATAAAAATTGTCTAGAAATATTCTTAAATTTCGATAATTTTATGAAATATCTTGAAAGCTTGATAATTTTAAAAGAATTTTTCTGAAATATTTTTGTTTCTCTAAAATAAAATGAAAATATTAAAATTTAAGAAAATTATACATCGATATTGGTGCTGAAAAACAGCGTATTGGGATAAGACCAAAGGATTTCCTATCTAACGTCGTTTGCTGTGTGTCATTGTGAATAGGTATGCCAGATGAATCCGAAGAAAACAATTTTAGATTTCGCGGATATTAAGAGAAGAAATCTTAAAAGCCCAATAGACCGTAAAAACCCTTGTTAAAAAAACGCTGACTAATGTCAGAAACTCATACGTGCTGAATGTCGTATAAGGTGATTCTAAAAAGGTGGGTCACCAAATGTTAACTATAATCCATTTTCCAAATTTTGGGACTTCACTTTCATTTCTTTTTACGTTGTAGTATATATAAGCCTAGAATATAGAAACAAAAAAGACAATGTTCTGGAAAATTTATAATTAAAACATTTAATTATCAGATCTGTAGGTTACACGTTTTTGACATAATTTGCTCAGTAGGTTACAGATTTCGGACATCTTCAATCTGTAGATTAAATTTTGGACATTGCTGATCTTTTGGTTACTGATTTTGAACATTGGATTTTTAAGATATGTACATTAAAAAAATGCTAGGGGCTAAAAATGCATTACATAGGTTCTATATAATTGCATTTTGCTAATCAAATGTATAATATTCTCTTACGACTTCTTTTTTTTTTTTTAAATGTCTTTTGAGAAGTCGGTTTTCGTGAGTCATATTTGGAATAAAGTGTTATAAGCAATATATTTAACTTCAATCATACATGTTATATGCATTTAAACAAATGTTTTTAGTCTCACGTTGAATTAGAAGTATCAGTTTCGTTCAAACAATTACGATATAAATTAAGGGAATGAAAAATGCACAGAAACAAATTTATTGCTTATTTAAAAAAGCAATTTACATGGTCATCTAAATTACAAATTAAATTTTAAAATATGTAACCGTACAAAACATATAGCATTCGTTAATGCACTTTATTTAATAAAATAACTATTTAATAAAAAACCTGAAATTTCGGAGTTTTACCTCAAAGAATTCTAAATAAAAATTATTTTATGTCTTGTTCACAAATTTATTTAAAAATTTATTAGTGATTCGGTCATTACGCAATTTAAATTCGTCAAATAATTTTCTTAAGTATATTTTCTGGGGGGGGGAAACATTCCTAATAATAAAATAAAACCCTTACAAACATTGAATGTCAATTTATAAAGTTAGTGAGGTTTTACTTTTCCTTATAAATCTTACTTTTTTAATTATGTCTGAAAATACGTGAAGATCGAAGCTGCCACCATATTTATTCGGCCGTATACACGTGTTTGACATTCTCAAGAATGATGTTAACTATAATTTCAATTAAATACACTCTATTTCTCAAAAAAATTATTGAATTGGATAAATAAGATTGTAATTAATGACTTTTTAAATTTAAAGGGACATTGGAACATTTGTGACAATAAATGAAACATTACAGAAATCTGTTTTGATCGTTACGTGATTCGGACATCCTCGCTCAATAATTTAGAAAAGTATGTTTACAGCAGAGTAAATGCGGAAAAATTTATGAAAATGCTTTAAAAGTTGAAAAACTATTTTAAAGGCTGATAAATGAGTTGAGATGATTATTTATTTTTGCTTCCAAACAGCATTGTTTCGATTGTTACTTTTTCACAAACAGAACTGGCAAGAACACATATGATTCTTGTTGACTTTAATATTTTAAGCATGCTACTGCCATATGTTGTCCTAAATAGTAAACAATTCATCATTTTATTATATGCATACAATATTTTGATTAAGAAACTTTTATAAACGCGTTAATTTTTTTCTTGGTGCTGCAGAGCATCAGTTAACGTTAGAGATGGCCAAAATTAACCATTTGCAGCTAATTTTTTTTTTATTTAAGGCTATTTACAACAAACTTTTGTAATAAATGATGGCAGTTCTTGTTTCTGAGCAGAACTAAAAATTCAGAGAGAAAAAAAAATTCAGTTCTTTTTTTTTTTTCTGAGAACTAAGTTAAGATGTGTGTTTGTACCCAACTTTTTAGATGCAGTCATTAGCTACAGTAGTTTTGACTAATATTGGTATGCGGAAAAACGATATTACTTTCTGGTCCCCCTAATATATAGGGCAGGGGCGTAGCCAAGGGGGGGATTAGGGGATCATAAGCCCCCCATGAGAAATGCTTTGCCGTACAAAATGTATATTCTTCACTCTATTACACACACGTATACATATCTGAGCTGTAGTAGTCGTAACCCCCCCCCATGAAAAATTTCTGGTTACGCCCCTGATATAGGGATATATAAAATAGGATTCATATAGTGCTAGCATCTCTCAAAAATAAATAAATAAATATAGCATTAAGAAAATTAAATTGAAACAAATTATGATGACTTAAAATGTAACGAAACATTGATATTTCATATAATTTGATACTTTAATAAATTCGAGTATTTGCGTTTTATATTGACCATTTGGCATTCATCTTCATTTAATTTTTTGTAAATCTTATTTTACGACTGCAAAGAGGGTTTTCCGAGCTCTACGGATCTAGTTTTGTTTGTGTAACTTGTATTTCGGATTTGTGTGCTTTACCCGAAGTCCGCTTATAAATCCACATCAGAAGGACAACACAAGGGGTGCCCTCCTTGGAGGGCGGGGGGGTCTTTCTAGTAGGTCCTAGCCCGCATTTAGGTTAAGTTTCGGAGAAAACCACGGAAAACTCCGAAGGGTTAGGTCGGCGGACGCGGCCTGGTTTTGAACCAGGCACCTTCAGTCTACCATTTCGAGTGACTCGACCATTCTGCCATGGTGAAGCAGCTCTCCGGATTGCGGAAATAGCAATGATGCAAAAGCACATGATCTGCAAAAGCACTGATTAAAGAGTACAAAATAAAACACAAAAGGAGTTTCCCCTGTTCTGTTTCAAGAATTCAGATTCCAGACTTTTGAACAGCTTTAAAAACAAACTAATGATATTAAACACTCGAAAAAATGAATAATGCTTCTTCACCCTATGCACTATGGACTTACTGTTAAGTACGTGTAAAGCTGTATGTCTCATGATTTTTTTTCTGAAAGTTGCGTAAGCACGAAAATTGCCTACAAAAATGGGCATCTGCTTGAAGTTTTTGCAAATATCGCGAAATTTCGAACGTTTAGCATATTTTCCTGGCAATTTCGTAACTCCTATAGGTTCAGTATTTCACAGTGCAACTTGCAAAGAGGCATTCTAAAATTTTCAGTCTCTAGCGCAATTAATTTTTTTAAAAAGCTGTTCAAAAGTTGAATGATTTTCAAGTGGAACAGCCTTAAGTATAATAAAAAGGCTCCCTAAATAAGTACACTGATGTTTATAACCAGTATTATACCAGATGCAATAAAACTGTTACATAATAACTAGAATTTGCAAGTTGATTTTCATAATTATTTCTTAGAAATACTTACGAAAGTAACCTTTTTGAGTTCTTTCTTTACAGTAGTTTCCAAAGTTAAATTTCTTTGGTCGTAGAAGTGAATTTTTAAATTATTGTTCTCTTCTAGTATTGTAGGGATTATAGCTTCGAAACTAGATATACTCTTAACATTTTACAGGCCATTGTTACCAATTGAGAACATCAAATTAAAACTTTACTGAAAATTTAAATGTCATCAATAGACCAAAAAGTTTTAACTTTTGTCCAGGAGTAAAGTAAATACGTGCAAGAACCTCTTTAACAGTCCTCTACCCGAGGCACCCCCCTGGACAGATGCCTCTCGCGTAGACTTGCCATAACACACAAACGCCTAACACCTGAATTCTGCCTGTAAAAGGTTAATCTTTGGCGCAAGGAGAGGGGGGGGGGCATTTCATTTCGAAGGTTACATTTAATTAATGATACATTAAGTTAATTTTCTTGATGGTTTTCAGGAATAATTAACTAATTCAACATTAATTCCACCAATATTAATCCATTAATAAGTAATCTTTTAATTGTAAAGCCTAATTTTTCTTTCACCGTCCTCTCCCTATCCAGTGTCAAAGAACTAGAATTTTCTTTCGTATTTGTACTGGACCCTTACTATCTGGAATTTTCCCCATTTTCGATCATTCGGGAAAACATTCTTTGAGCAAGAGTGTGCGTAACAAGATGACAGATTTGTTTTTAAGGATATGTGTGCATTATTTAGCACCAAGGGTGGATTAAAGGGGGGGCAGAGGGGGCGACCGCCCCCCCCCGAGAAAAAAAGAAATTAATGTAAAAGATCCTATTTTACTTTCATAAAATGGATGTATATGTCAATCTTCTAACTTGCCGCCCCCACCGACAAACTTGCATTAATCCGCCATTGTAACTTATAAAGTAATTGCAAGAATCGAAAATATTCCTGTTGGTTTAATTTTCAACGTAGAATCACAAAATTAAAATTTTTATGTTAGTGTTGAGAATCCCCTCTTGAATATAAAAAAGGAGGACATATCTCAAACATGAATGTAAGGGGGTGGAATTGTTCTCCCGCCAGCAGCGGATCCAGGGGAGGGGCTGGGGGCTTCAGCCCCCCCCCAAAAAAAAGAAATTATGGCTAAATTTTAAAATTTTGCTTTATTATACATTTTTTAAAAAAGGTAAAATGATAATTTTTTATAATTTAGCCTTCCCAAAACAATTTTACATCGGTTTCGACTAAAATTTTGCTTTATATTGTACCTTTGATTTGGGTGTAATAAAGTTTTTTTTTCAAATTTTAGCTCCTCCCAAAAACAGTTTCTGGATCCAACACTGTCCCCCGCGTTACACGTTCAGAGGGCTGTTTTCATTGCCGAAGAACGTTACCGATAGTTTTGCTATTTTCTCTGTTCTAAAATTCAAAACCCAGTTGGTAAAAGCGATGCACAGAAAAGCTTAAAACTTCCTAAGTTTGTGCATTTTTTTTTTTTACTGCATAACAGAGGCTTAACCTGTGGGTTGGCTAAGTGGCAGCTCCTCTCCCCGAAAAACTTGGATTTTTAAAAACAAAGCAATTACCAAACATTTTAAAGACCTTCAGCACAAAAGGCTGTACCCGTAAAACTAAAGAAGCCCTAAAGTAGAAATGTTTCGCGAGTATTTACAAGTTGGGAGAAAACCAGACAAAATAACTATCAACAAGTTCATATTTCATGCATCTTGAGGGAGCACACATCCCACCATCTACTAATTGGTTTCTTCCCCACCTGAACAGCGGTAGAATTTCTGCGGCATCTCGAATTATCGCTAAGATCTAGCCACTTCCGTTTTCTGTCGGACTATTAGGTTTGCAAGAAGAATGCTAACAATAATGATACACATACATAGGCTGGAGAATGGTTTTTTAGTCTGTAGCACTTATTTTTCTTTCTTGCCAGCGTGTAATCAAATTTTAATGGTTTTGTTAGCCAGGAAGGTTGTAATACAAAAAGATTAAGGCTGACAAAAGCGATTTCGACTTAAACTCCTTACTTTTCCCTGTTGGTTTTAAATAATTGCAATTCACTCTGTACTTCTCGTAGCTTTCTTGATGCAGCTTTCATCTCTCATATATCTACCTATTTACTCATTGCCACACAGAGAAAAACGATTTGTGGAATCTAATTATGCTAATGAACAAAATTATCCAGTTGAAATAGCGCAAACGAAACTTTTATTAATGTTGACAAAATGATTGTTAATTTAATTGGTTACTTTAACAAAATATTTTGTTATTTTAAGAAAATTTGGTTAAATTAAGTTCTTCGTCCAACGCATCCCCCGCCCTTTTTCTTAGGTAAATACCACTCTTGTACGTTTGCTATAAAATAACACGCACAGTTTTAAAGAAATTGAGAAAGCTTTTTGTTTAACGAAAGTATTTATTTAAATGGTTTACTTGGTTAAAATCAATAAACTAATAAGTTCATTAAAAAAATGTCTTTGTTAATTGGTGTATTCATGCCTCGTTCTACAAAATTTTATTCATTTAATGTTACTTTGCTGAACCAACCAAACAGTCGGTTGAAAGTTTCGGAGGCAAATTTAATTTAGTCATTTTTAAAAAAAAAAATTACATTATTACTTTAGTGCATTTATTTATCAAAAACTTTAAATAAAGTAATTCACTTTCACTTTTTTTTTTTTTTTTTTCTCTTTCCTTTTTGGGTTGTTCGTAAGGGGGGGGGGGAATTGGTAAGGTAGCCACAATTGCTTTTGCATTAGTGATTAAAATAAAATGTGTATTTACTCAAACGTTCCATTATTTGACTTGATCAAATCTATTTTGATTTGGTTGCAGTTTAATTAAAAAAAAAAAAAAATACCTGTTAAGCGAACTTATTTTGTAATGCTACTTTTTAACGGAATTTTCCCGTTTATATTGAATTTGTGGACTTACTTGTTACGGTGTGTAGTTTCAAATTTAATTCGTTCCGATTATAATCAGTATTATGAAGATATTTGGAACCTGGGAAAATTATTGGTTCCATCCATTTCATTTTATATCACCTATAGTCAAATGTAATATTAATAAGACCTTACTTACTTTTTTCGACCAATCAATTTTTTTCTGTCTTGGACTAAACATTGACGCATGCGAAAATTGATTGTGAAAAAATTTTGTTGCTAGATCCAACGTAATTTTTAGGGGATTCAAAAATGCACTGCCCTTTATGATCGTAGAACACAACAGATTCGATTGTGACTCCAATACGATTTAATTTTAGAAATGGAATGTTTATTACCTCAGCTTCGAAAGTTTGACTCATACCTTTGGATTTCCTACCACAAGATCGATACTCATCAGAAGGGGAGTGGAGACGTCAGAATATTAATACCCCATGAAAAATACTGGCTATCTCCTGGAGGACTTTTGGAATCCTAGATTGAGCGTGTACGTAAACAGCATGCTCCCGTTGGTCTTCAGAACCTGCGACTGTTTGGTTATCTGGTTATCAGTCTGATGCCTTGGAGGTTTTGGGGGAAATTTTACTGAACTAATCTGAAATCTCAAACATATTTTATGTTTTATGAAATTTATTATATTACAAGAAAAGTCTTAAACTCTTAATGAAAATATTTTTTCTATTCTGTAGCCGATGTTACAAATAGACAGTAACAATCCAACCTTTAGTCAATTATCGAGTGATTACTTAAATTATGCATCCTAAAAGCTTAATGACAAGTTTTTCTATTTATATGAACTGTGTTTTGTTTCTACGTGTTTTTTTATCTGCATCTAAACATGCCTTTCTTTTTTTATATCTCGTCTCGATGATGCATTTCCTGTAATTTGAATAAATTTTTTCAGATAAGTTTGCGTCCTTGAAAATGGGCTGGTAAGTGTTGATTATCAATTATTCAACATTTTAGGTACTAAGTTACAGGGAAGGGCGAAGTTAACCTCGTCTCAGTTGCATTCTACTTAAACTTTGGAAGAGAATTCAATTTCTTTTCTTTCTTTTTAATATGGGATTTAATAGGTTTTCGAGATTAAAGAATTTATTACAAAGTATTTCAAAATGTCATCTTTAAATTTTATTTTCTTTCTATACTTTACACCTTTGTATCACTGTTGCAGATCTGCAACATAACCAATTAAAGCTGTATAAATTAATCATAGTGAATTTAAAAAAAATATTCGACTTTTTCTAGAATAAAATGAGCATAAAATAATTTAAAAAAAAAAGTCTGAAAAGTTTGTGATACTTAAGATTGTAATATGAAACTGTATTTTGACCTTCAGCAGTCGAATTTCGGTAGGTCAACCTTAGAGGATAGCTGCCAAGTGTTCTGTTTTATACGGATTCGCTCCGTTTTTTTAGCTTCGTTCCGTAAATACGTTTTTAAGCCAAAATGCTCAGTTTTCAGTTTCTGTCATGATTCTAAAAAATTTAAAACAAAATTGTGCACATCTTTAGCTCTTGATTAATCATTTATCCTTGTAAATAAGTCAATGAATTTAACTGGATATTTATCTTATTATTATTTTACGTATTTATTACGTCAGGAAGTAAGACGTAAAGCGTTTAAGTTAAATGTTGTTGAAAATGAGCTAAGTACATTTTATTTTTATAAATTAATGATAATATATATGCACATCATCTCTAAGTGATAATTTAATTTTGTTAATGCACAATTTTCAATTGCATATTTAATCATACATTTTGTGACCACGTACTGTTATCCTTATTTTTGATTTTATGACCGAACGCTGTGTTCCTTATTTTTTTTTCTTGGAAGCAGGGTCGTAGCGCTGGGGGCGAAATGGACGGCTCAGCCCCTCTGGAAAAATATTACCCCCCCCCCCAAGAGCAAAATCGACTAGCACCAAATAACAGGAGGTTTTTTAGAAAGGGAGGGGGATATGAGGCTTAAATTTCACAGTTTATGTCCCTGTGCGTAATAATGAACATTTCCTGCTCGCAAAAATGGAAGTGTACTAATCTGTGCAAATTTAAAGCTCTTGAAACATCGCAAATTTTGTTTGGTTATTTTATCGCGTCTATGAACACTCAGCGGGAAAACAAACTTCTCAAAGAGAGCGTGAACGGACGATCCATTGTCAAGTTCCAGTATGTCCGTGAACTTCCTGCTAACTGATTTCTTTTCAAATATGGCACGATACATAGTCAATATCTTTGCAACTAGTGATCACCCTGACATCCGGTAAACTGCTATCGGTAGAAAGGAGGGTGAAAGAAATCTTTTGACTGCCCCTAAAGGCACAAATTTTGTTGATAACTCTGAGTTCACTTCACTAAACGCCTTAGTTGCATTTTTTCTTTTTGGCGCCCCCTCCCCTTTCTTAGAGCTTTGCCTATCTGCGTAAGGGGAGGGGGGATGCCTTCGGCAGAGGACTTTTTAGCGGGTTCTGACGCGTATTCACGTTACATCTGGAGAAAAGCGTAACTGTTTTTAGCATAGCTGTTTTTTTACTGTGTATATGTACAGTGCATATAGTATGTTGCTGTTATAAGTTACCTACTATACCAGTAGCGGATTCAGGGGAAGGGCTAGGGGGCTTCAGCCCCCCCAAAAGAGATTGCTAAAGGGTAACATTCTGCTTCATTATGCACTTTGAATATGTAAAGTGACCTTTTTTAATCACTTAGCCCCTCCCAAAAGTTTTTACATTGGTTTAGACTAAAATTTTGCTTTATTGTATGTTTTGTTTGGATGAAATAATCTTTTTTCAAAATTTAGCCCCTCCCAAAAGAGAATTTCTGGATCCGCCACAGTACTATACAATATATCCCAAAAGCATTGACATACAGTTTTATTCCTTAAATATTGATCATAGACATATACCATAAATTACAAAGTTACGTAAAATAAAAGTACAGAATTTTATGGTATCGTTTAAAATTTCTTCAGGTGATCAAATCTAAATAAACACAAAATTAAAATTCTTATGCAATTCCAGTGCTAAAGAAAATCAAATTAGTGTAATGTGCCCCCATGCATTAGTTGGTGATGTATAAAGTGTCAGCCTTCATCCTAAAAATACTTCATTGGGTCAGTGGCGCCGACTAAGTGGGTGCTCAGGGCTCGCACATAGTAATTTTAAAGCGCAGTTTTAGTTACTTTTGTAGAAAAGAAATCTGTGAGAATTTCGGGATCTTTTGTAAATGTTTTTGCTTCCATTTGTTTATTTAAAAACTAGCTGCGTGCCCGTTCTTCTCACGGTAGGAAACGAATACTATCCTAAAATATAATCGTAACTACCTGTGACAAAACAGAATCTTAAAAAAAAAAAATTCAGGTAGTCCCATTTGTTGAAACTATCACGGTATACATTAACGCAACGTAGGACTATAGTTTAGTTAGTTGTAAGACTACCGTTGAAAAAGATGAATAGACCCCTTTTAATTTCACGAAATATTTATTAACGTGGTATACAAAGGCCGTACCCAGTGGGGTGGGACCAGGGGGTCCGGTCCCCTCCCCCGTTTCTTAGAGACCCCCATTTCTAATTTCTCGTAACTTTATGGACATGAGTTTGATTTGGAAGGTCGGGTAAAAAAATTATTTTTACCGTTAAATTTATTCTTTTATTTTTTATTTTATTTATTTATTTATTTATATATACTCCGGCTTCTATCCTCAAATGCTGTTTCTCACCCAAACACCGGGAGTAAAGTACCCCAAAACAGAACACCAGGAGTAACTTACCCCAAAACAGAATAATAAAAATATATAGCTACAACTTTGCCCAAAAGAGTGTAAGGGGGGGAATCCGTTGCAAGAAAGTTTAAAGCATTCACTATACAACGGTGAGGTGCCTGGTTCAAAACAAGGTCGCTTCGGCTGACCTAACCGTTCGGAGTGTTTCTTGGTTTCCTCCGAAACTTGGCGTAAATACGGTTTAGGATCCCTTTGGAAGGACCCCTACGGAGGGCAACCCAGCCATCGGCCTAGATCCCACGTGTAGATAATTGGCCATAATCCCACAACTCACTATACAGCATTGCCGCTTTCTTTAATTTCAAAGAATTATGTTTTGCACAATAAGTATAGTGTTTTCGCACATTTTAAACTTAATTTTGACGAAAGGATTATTTTAACACTTAAATATAATGTACAGTTTTAGTGAAGATAAAATCAAGGCATTTTCGTGGTCCTTTAGACATCTTACGATACGACATTGTTTGGAACGCCTGAATCGTATATTTAAACTTGTTAAATAGTCTTGTCTTGCAAATAAACTTAAAAATGTGTCAACAGGAGATTGACTGGTGTAAAATACGAAGTATGAGAGTTAATGAGCAAGATAATATTCAATGAATCTTCTGATCTCGCTTGCAAGGGATTCTGTATCTGGTCCCCTTCACCCACTTTTATAGGCAAAATTGTAGCTGTAGATTTTTATTATTCCGGGTGTTTGGATGAGAAACGGGGGTAAGGCTGGAATATGCAGGTAATAAAATTACGAGATCCAAAAAAAGATCTTTTTTATAGATTTTATTTTAATTTAAGGAGGGCAAATCCTCAAAATCACTCTCCCCGTGAAATAAATGTTCTTGTTTTAGAACCTTTCACTTGTGAAGCCGCTCAGAAGACTTTTAACAAGGTTGAAATACCCCCCCCCCCAAACAAACAAAAAAATAAATAAAATTTATGGCCATAAAATTATCAAAAAGAGGAAAAAATGGGGGGGTTTCTAGAAAATGGGGTTCATGTTCGAATTCAGGAGGCCATTTTACATAAGAATCATTGCATAAGGGGCGATATGAGGGAAATTTCACTCTTATTAACACATGCACTTAAAATATAATTAAATAATTGTACAAGTATTTTAATAAAAGCTAATCACTTAAAACAATAAACATAGATGATAAATTTACAAATACATAAATTTCATTTCCTGCTGAAGAAGCTATCAGCTATATATCTACTAGCTCGAAGTTATAGATATATAGCTGAAGAAGTTATATATCTATTTATCTCGACTGGACGAGAGAAGTCATTGCTTTGATTTTTCGCTCTCCTAACATGCTTTCCAGCAAAGATCAGTGAGCAAAACTTCTAATTTCATCTCGCGTATGTGATTGGAGTTAGAATTTTTCAAACTCCGCATGTGTATGCTTTTTTAAGTAACGAAGAAAAGAGGGGAAAATGGTATGTATAGAAAAAGCGCGATATATCCGAATGCGCGATATAACGAGGGGGTACACTACTAGGAGAGAGGTTGATCCAAATAGTCCCTACCGTGAACTACCTGTCTAATATGACGTCGGAATATGGATACAATGGAGTTGTTTGGATTTTATCAGTGCCGAGTAATTGGCACTCATCTCAGAAAAATTCATTTATACAACTTATTTTTATGTTTTGTTATGTTTTGTTATTTTTTTGTTTTTTTATTTTTCAACTATACATTTTATTATTTATCAACTGATTTTTTCGCATGCAGGTTCACCTTAGTTATTTTTTCTATTTTTTTAAATAATCAGTCTTTTTAAAATTTACCTTTTACAAAGTATTTGCTTGTCATTACAAAACCTTTTTGTAAACATATGTATGTTGCTAATGTCCCTAGTTCAAAATAGTGTCCCTAGTTCTCTCTAATAAACAGTATGAAATATCTTTATAAATTGCAGTACTTTATTTAATGTTCTAAATGAAAAGTGTAACTGGTAACTGATGAACGCACCAAATTTTGTGCATAAACAAGGTTTGATTGAATAAAAGTATTGCATGAAAATAACTTAAGTTGCACAACCACAAATAATATATACGTTATATATCATATATGCCCTTTACACAAAATTTTTACAGAATATAAAGCAACATTTATATAAATATCCTATTAGATCTAGTTAACGTCATAATATTAATCAAACAGTACGCTGTATTTCAGTTATTTTCTGAATATAGTGCGTGATAAATTCTGCAGAAATTGTAATTTTCCTCGTAAATTAGTGAATAGTAGAGAAAACTTGTTCTGTTATCCTGAACTTCTTTTGGGAAATAACTGAAATGTAGCCCATATAATCTTCATAAAATTTTTCTGATATTAGACTGTAACTTTTTAAACTGATTGCTTTGCGGCTGACTAAAAGTTACGAAAGTATTAAAAAAAATTCTCTCGCACATGCGTTGTTAATTTTTTTTCTTTGAATATTTCACTAGTATATAATATTTTTATTTGAAACTTAAGTACGTTGGTTGATTATGTTTTCAGTTTCCAAGTATATTTTGTTATTTTTTATGAGCATTCGGAAATACCTTTTAAGAAACATGTTTTTTCTTGAATATACTTATACGATCGGCCTTCGTGAAATGCATACAAATACTAGATGCATAAGTAAAATTAAAACTAGGTAATCCGTCCTCAAAATGCACTTGTGGAGGAATCCAATGAACAGTGAGTGTTTGAACATACTCTTTTTTGTATCAGATTAGAGTATTCGATCAAGCATTCCTCTAAAAATTCAAAAAGAAAAAACTATATATATGCAACTAAATATCTCGGATTATTACAGCCTATACTCTTTAATTAAATGAATTTTTAATGTTACTTAAAATGCAAATTAATATATTCTTACAGTAATAACTCCACTTAGTTTCGAAATAGTAAGTTTTCTTACAAGTACTCTGTCTTTCCAATGTTTTAAACATTTAATATAAACCAATACTTCAATATAATTATACAATTATTTCTTGTGGACCAAAATGAATAAACTTATAATCAATTATGTTTCTTATGTAAGCCGTTATATCAATTATTTCAATTAAACTTAATCCAAAATAGTAACGGGCTTATTCATTTTTTCCCATTTTCCCCCTATTTTATCTTAAGTTTTGAACTCGTCACCATGCCATATTTGGTTCATGAATATATCTGTCAAAATACTACTTAGCTGACCCAAGGCAGCTGGTTGGTTGGTTGAGTGCGATTATGGCAACGCTACTCTAGGGCGATCTGCCAAGGGGGGGGGGAGTTGCCTTGGTAGGAGGACTTTATAAGGGGTTCTAACGCGTATTCAGGCATGAAAGTTTTCAGTCCTTTGACTGAATTCAGTCTTTTTCAACCTCATTGATGCATTTGAGATTTAGTATTTAAATTAGTTTAATGAATTAAGTTTTACTAAATACAGCGATTATAATAAATATTAGTTAATTTAATAATAAATACATATAAAAATACAGCATGTAATGTGTCACGTTACATCTGGAGAAAACCTACCAAAACTTTAGACCGTTAGATGGACAGCCGCGCGATGGGACCCGAACCCGGGCGGGACCTTCACACTTCGGCCATCTACCATTTTCTAATGCTAAGTGTTCGTATTAACGACATGCGACTGATACATGTAACATATTCCTTGAAAATTTCAACGACGTTCGGATATCTATAATGTGACGCAATAAATACACCATCCATCCGTGCCATCAAAATGAAAAGACCCAGCTCAGTCTCTACTGAAAAGAATTTGAATTTTTCAGTAGGTATAATCAAAAAAGAAGAAAGTGAATGATGTATAATGCACAGTAATCTATCCATCCAACCTGCCTGTCCTTGTAATTATAATGTCACATAAAGTGGTCACACTGCTTTCAATTCTCATGCCAACTCGTTTAGCCATTATACATGCTCAAGGCATTATTATTGAAGAAAAAATGTGTGCTAATCTCGTTTCGAACCTTTCTTTTCATTTCTTTCTTTCTTTTTCTTTCTTTCTTTCTTTTTTTTTTTTTCACAAATATCGAAAAGCCAGTGTCTATTTTACTGGACATGTAGCTCAGTGACTGCTTTAAGTACATGCATTTAGATAGATTGGGTCACTGTACAATTTTGATATGTAAAAGAGTTGAATGGGAAGAGATAAAACAACACAGAGATAAAACAGACGAGAAAATATTTCGGTAATTCCAGAGATGAGAGAGAAGCGAGAGAGATTATTTTTCCAGTTGAGAAAATCCGGGAGGTGATATAAACGTATGATGATAACAAAAAAGTAATAATAAAGATAGACATGCTTTATATCCCGTTAAGTAATTTAGCTGAAGATTCGAAAAGTGGTTTATTTTATTTTATTTTTTTTAATTGGTGGAGGATTCAAGAATGAGAGAGTAAGAAAAATAAGCAAGCACTACTTTTTGATTGTTCTCGTATACCCCATTGCAGTAATTATACCAAAACATAATTAGGTTGTTCTTATTTAGATCCAACTTTAAGGATTAATCTTAATCTGAAATCATCTGGGCCTATTTGAAAATAATATTTGTAAGTTTCCTTTCAATGAGGGTAGAATTTAGTACACTTCCGAAACAAAAAGGGGAGGAGGGGGGGGTCGATATGAGACTGCCCTTCTGCCAACTTCAGAGGTTAATACAGTAACCCCTCGTTATATCGCGCTTTTTCTATATCTCCCAATTTTTTTTCTATACTCTTTTACTTTGTTACTTTACTTGAGAAGCACATAGTATATTTGAAAAATACATCTTCTATCACATAAGTTGGGTACAATACAATTAATTGATTTTCGCTCCTTGATCTTTGTTGAAAAGCAAGATATGAAAAAAAAAAAATAAATAAATAAAATGACTGGATCATTTTTTTCTACAGGAAATGAAATGTGTGTTTGTACATAAAATAAAAATATGCTCTTAAACTATAAAGTTTAATTTTTATCTTTTATTGCAGTACATGTACTATTAATTTTATCATATTTTAAAAGATGGATAAAAGGAAAGTTTTATCATATCACCGCCCCCCCCCTCTCTGCCCGTTATATCGCGCCCTCGGATATATCGCGCACTTTTCTTGTCTCCCGACAAGCGCGATATAGCGAGGGGTTACTGTATCGGGGTCTGGGTTAATCCCAGTTTCACTGTATTGGTTTCACTGTATACAGGGCGTTCTATCTGAAGAGCAATTATCGTCACAAGACTTTTGAACAGCTTTAAAATTAAACCAATGATGCTAAACACTCGAAAAAATGAATAATAGTTCTTTACCCAATGCACTGTGGACTAATACAAACAGTAACGCTGTGCGTCTTATGCAGTATATTCAGAAAAAACATCATAAGCACAAAAATCGCCTTCAAAAATGGGCCGATGAAATGCCTGTTTAAGGAAATAATTGCAAAATTCCGTATGTTTTTAGCATTTTTTTCTGATTGTTTCGTGACTCCTATAAGTTCATTGTTAGTAACAGTTCACAGTAAAGCTTGTAAAGAAAAATTCTTAATTTTTACGAGTGTTTGGCGCAATTAAATTTTTTTAAGAAGCTGTTCAAAAGTTACATGATTTTCCAAAAAGAACAGTCTTAAGTATTTCATTTTCATTACAAAACCATTCGCCTAAGTTGGGCCCACACCACAACCCAGCATTATTTGCGTATACCTCGACTGATTCGCTTGAACGAATGAACGAAGTGAAACAAGATCCTGGAAGACTTATTTGAATGAGTGTCTGTCGGAATAATTTTGAATCGAAGTCAGGGATGCGAGAACCGTTACGAGCTAGCATCGGGCAATTCCTGATGATTCAGCCAGTTGACTAACTAGTTGTGGTGCCCACCTACACTCCCTCGTGATACGTGACGTCAGAGTCCTTGTTCTCGATTAGGTTTAGCGATTTCAGGAACTTTCTTTTCTACCTGCATATGGCAACGCCCAGTGTTTCCCATGCTTTGTGTGACAGAAATCGCTAAAAATTGATTCCAGATAAGACACGGGATTGCATTCGGCGAAATCGGTTGACTGCCGCGGTGCTTTTGGGTTTAATTATGGTGCAGTTGGAGGTAACTGGGTTAGGCAAGATTTAAAAACTGTGTTTACCTTTCCTGAGAGTTTCGATTGCCTGTTTCAACCAAGTCCCGGATATTACTTTTGCTTTTAAAGCAGAAATATAGAGAGCTTCGATTGTCAAAATTAGTAGTGTGTTGTTGTTGTGGGATAACGGCCAATTATCTACACGTGGGATCTAGGTCGAAGGGTGGGGGTGTCCTCCGTGGTGGCTTTTCTAATGGGTCCTAAATTTCGGAGGAAACCACAGAACACTCTGAACGGTTACTGTCGCGAACTGGTTTTGAACCAGGCACCTTCAGTCTCCCAGTTCGGAGCGTATGCGCTCGGCCACTGATGGGGCGGGCTAGTACTGTGTTGAGTCGGAAATATGTACACCAGTTTAGGGAATGCAATCCCGCACAGTTTTTCGTCTTGCGGGATTTCGGGATTGAGATTAATTGATCCCGCAATCCCACGGGATTGACATTTCATTTATCTAGGACTTCATTTCAACAAAGAAAAGTAAAATATGTAAGATTTTTAAGCACTATAAAGCTTAACTTTAATAAGAATAATTAATTTTATGTAATTCATACAATGACTTATATATAGAAATGTGAAAATTATAATCATGATTTTCAGAATGATATACTAAGCTATGTCTTAACATATTAGTATTAGTTATGTCAGTTGCTAAAAATCAGAAATTTACAGAAAAATACAATTTATAAATACATTCACATACTTACGTTATTTTCTCAGTTGCTGAAAAAAGAACGCACAAAATCGAGCATATCCAATGAACCATTTCCTAGACTAGATTTTATTTTAGTAAAATAATTAAGTGTGAATTACACAAAAAAAAAAAATTAAAAACTAAAATGAAAACTTTTTATAATTAATTCATGACTGTTCGCCAAGAGATAAATCAGCATGAAATATTTCAGTTCATTTGGGATTGAGAAGTTTGCGGGAAATTTAGATTACGATGTTTAGATTTAGATGTTGGATCCAGACTCCCATTTAAAAATAATTTTAAAAAATAATAAAACTTTAAATTAAAATTTGTAATTATTGATTCGCTTATTTTTAGATAAGAAACATGAATATTCAAAAATTTCCGGCCTATTGATTAGGAAAGCGGCGTGAAATTGTAATAAAAAATAATTTATTTCTTAGTATCAATCCCGCGGGATTAGGATCGTAATCCCGCGGGTACTAGTCCCGCAAATATTTGTGCGGGATCCCGCAGGATCCCGTTCCCGCGGGATCGGGATTGCATTCCCTACACCAGTTCCGATATTGGCAGAGAAGTTAATATTTCATTTTATAAATTTGTCTCGAAATCTTAGCTGTAGTGAACTGTTTTTAAGCTATTATAGTTAGAACCTGGCCACTGACGTAGGAAAGTGGCCTATACGTAACGTGACCATTTATTTATTCCTTTAGAACGGGACATTACTACTTTTTTGGCAATAGTGTATTATTTTCTTCCCCAAAACGGGACATCTACAGTTTTTAAGGTAATAGTGTAGGGAGACTGAATTTACAGGTCTGGGTATATTTTAGTTGTTAAGAAAACGCGCAAAAAAACTTGTGTAAATGTTAATATCAAAATAAAATGAAAAAAAAAAAACTTTGCTAAAACACACATATACTGTAAAAAAATAGTGCAAGACGCATGTTTCGGGTGATACAAGGGGCAGGCCGTTCTTCAACTTCAAAAACACCATCCGACACAAAGCAGGAAGGTAGGAAAGTGAGAAATGTAAACAAAAGGACACAAAGAAAAAAGGAAGTTGTCATTCGGAAGGAAAGAAATTCTTAGAAAACCAGAGTGAAAAGGGAAAATAAAGCGGAGATCGGGGAAGGGGGAGGAATAAGCAAAGGAGGAACATGACTTTAAAAAAAGAAATAAAAATTAAATAAATTGAAATAGTTGACAAAAAAGAACATTAAAGGAACAAACACAAAAACAATACATCCCCCGCCGTTTTCTTTGCGTCTCGAGAGGGGAGGGAGGGAGGTCAGTTTTTTTACAGACACTGTCGTTGGATGATTTTAGATTTTTTAGCGACCTTTATTGAAATCGTTACCGTGGGTTGCTCTCTTTGTAAAAACGGGACATTACGGTGTCCCGATGCTGTGCTTGGGGACAACGGGACAAGCCACCTAAAAACGGGACGTATGGTCACCTTACCTATACCCTTAGGTTCGAGGTCCCTTAACTAGGGATGGACGCGAGACGAAAAATTGGCGTCTCGCAAAACAGCCGAAAAGCTTTGTCTCGTCTCGCAAAAAGTCGTCTCGCGTTCATCCTTACCCTTAACCAACTTTATTGGATTGCTAAGCACCAGGAGACGCTCGTCATTAGGAGCCAGAGCAGCCATATAGTCAGAGGGAGCGTTTGAAGGCCTTGAGCCCCTCCCGAAACTTGTATTTTATCGAAGACATATTTTTTTTCTTCGGCTAAAAGATGATTCATTAAAAAAAAGGTGGGGGGAGGCAGGCTAAATAGTAGCAAGTTTTAAATGAAAATTGGATACATACAGTTGGTTGGATTATGGTTTATGCCATTTGAAGTTTCCGCTAATGAAATGAAAAGAAAGTTTTTTAGCCTTTTGAAGAATAAATGTACTTTATTTAACTGATTTACGTTTTAGCAAAATTTACTTTTGTGAACGTGGGCAATCTTATGTCTGTCACAGGCGTATGGACCTGGTTAACTCAATGATAAACAAACTGGTAGTATGGCTTTAATAGAGCATCGTATTGTATTTTCCGGGGGATAATTGAAGCCCAGTTAACAAAATTAACGGATTTGGCTGTTCCCACGCGTTTCGCGAAATCGAGCATTTTGTATGCTACAAAGTAAAACAGGAAAATAATGAAATAGTTTTTGCAGCGGTATTTCCATGAGTCACGTGAGTTACATATGCTTGTTTCAGTTTAGGGTTACAATTGCTGCCCCCACCTATTGCTCCTCTGTGATACTTACAGCTACAGATATACATAGCTGCCAACTACTACGGAATATAATTAACCACTTCTTTTAAACAATAACATTCGGCTTAAAATATAGCAAAATTTTTGAGCTACGCGCGAGAGCTGGTTACTATTTTGAAAAAATACTAAAAAATATATACTGTTTACAAAAAGTGGTTAATTATATTCCGTAGTAGTTAGCATCTATGCAAATAGGTAGAATAATTGACCAGTGTGAAAATAGGCTTCACTTGTATTTAATTTCATGTGCAAAGAAAGTTTATTTTCAGATGCGGTTTTCAGCGTGGTGTTTAGATCCAAATCCCCTCACTTAGCTGTGCAAGAGTTGCTCTCAAGCCTTCTTATTTGTTCCACAAAGGGTAAGCAGGTGGGTAATTTGAATCTTCTAATTCGTTAATTAATTTTGAATTTTAATAAACAGTTCAGATATGAAACTTATTTGAATCTTGAGTTTACGTTCTCTTAAGTCTTAATGTCGTTTTTCTTTTCAAAAAAATATTTTCAGACTCTTTACAGAAATAAGAAATTTTCGCATAAATTTGCGTCTATTCACAAATTCCTTTTATTTCGCATCTGTTAGCAATTAGAAAATTTCGCATAAATTCCATAAAAACGAAAATTCTGTATCTTTTTAATAGTAGTACTATAACGTTCTTGAAATTTGTAGATTCGATTGTTTGATAAAATAAGTACTTTCCTTTTTGACCTTTTGTGAAGAGATTGTGTTGCGATTTACTATAGGTTTATTACTTATTTCTTACTTCAATGTAATGTTACATAAACTCTAATGCCCGTTGTTCATTAGTAACTGCGAAATAAACACAAAAGCTAGAATATTTTGCACGGTTTAACTAATAGCAATAGCTCCTTTCAGCTCAAAGCTGGCTAATGGCCCCAGTGTCCACTGCACATTGGTAGATAGCCGAAGTGTGAAGGTCCAGGGGTGGAATTCTCCAACGGTGGTTTACGAAATCGTCGGTGGATAGCTGTCGACTGGGCAGAACCAGTTGTTTGGTTATAGACTTCTCCAACAATTTCAGAGATCATCAGGAGGTCGTTTAGCCAGTGACAAGAACTCCCTTGACGTTCCGCCTCGAGTGACCACAAGTTAACGACCGACGAAATTTTAAAGACGGGGGAGAATTCAATTCCATGGTTCTGACCGTAGCTGGCGAGAAAGACAGGCTGCGATTCTGAGATTTTGGTCGCACCCTTTTTCCAACTACGAGTCATGTGATCTAGGGAGTGTGCCCATCTTAATCGGAGATTGCCACAGTAAGATGGTAAGTTCAGATGGGGAGTGCACAACATCTTAGCTTTAGGAAAATGATTAGAAGTTTCCACTAACAATGGCTTCCATTATTAGTGGAAATTATTATTCGATTTAGGTTAGTAACTTATGGTTGATTATGATATTATTGTATGGCTTCCGAGCAGCTTATTTTCATTCCAATCTTTGGGGCCGGCACCAGGTGATCTAGAGAAAAAGCTTCACCATCCACACGATCTAGAACTCACTGAATGGTGGAGCTTTTTGTAGCTGAAGGGTGGACTTTTCGTACCAAAAAAAATGGTATTCCTGTGTATACTTTTTATTTTTGTGTGTTAGTTTATAAACTTTAATCAAATTTAACCTTTAAACACGACTTTGAGTGCTTCTAGTATCAAGGTCAAGGATAGTTCTTGATTACATATAAAACCAAATCCCCCCCCTCCCCTCACTCAAAGTAGCGAGATGAATAGAAAATAGATAAAGCATTTGCTTTCAGTTTAACATAGGCGTAGTGTCGTCGGAGGCCACACGTTCCCACTGCCACAAATTTTCTCACTTTTTTTTTTTTTTTTTTCAAACATATTTTTTTAAAGAAACTTTTCTTTCGGACGCTTGAATTCGATATGTGCAATGTACCCCTTTCTCCCCCCCACTCCCCGCAATTAAAGAGAAAAGAAGGAAAGGGAAAAAAGAAAATCAGTCACGCTACGCTAATGTTAGTTACCGACAGTTCTCGCAAAAAAGGTTATCTGCACTTCCGGACCTTAAAAAAGCCAAAAAAAACAAAGACAGGATTGAGCATTCATGCAGACCTAATTCGATGCGTGTTTGCAGTGTCTGTTTCCAGAAGGGCACTGAAAACTCATTTGCACATAAACACTATAGGAGGTCTTCGCAGATAAAATGCTGGCAAGACCATTTCCTCTACTCGACACCACTGCCACAGAGATCTGTTGTTATTGTTACTGCATTAAGACAAAGCTACGTGGGGGTTGTCTGCCTATGGGAATACCTTTAGGTGCGAGACTTTTTAAGGGGTTCTAACACGTATTCACGTTACGACTGGAGAAAACCGCCCCAAACTGTAGACCGTTAAATGGACAGCCACGCGGTACAGGGGCGGTTCCAGAAATGACTCAAGGAGGGGGCGATTTTGTACCTGAAACATTGGGTACAATGCGCAAAATCATTTTATAAATAATATAATTAATTATACCAATTAATGTAATTAATTATATTATTGACAAAATCTATATATGAGCTATGATTAAAAAGGACAGGGAGTAGTACCCGCCATACATCCCTTAGAAAAGGCTACTTAATTTTCATTATACTTTCATAATATATGTTAACATAGTTTTAGACTTCGCCCAGGAGAGGGCGATCGCCCCCACCGCCCTCCCCTTGGATTCGCGCCAGACGCGGTAGGCCGGAGCCCTGGACCTTCACAATTGAGCCACCTACCAGGTTCAGTATCTATTTGGCCATGGTGTGGGGGGGTTCCATTGTAAGCTTAAGTAAGCTGTACTTGGTTGGTTAGGGTAAAGCTGCACAAGGGACATCTGTCTAAGGAAGAGGACTGAGGACTTTTTTAGGAGTTTTAACGCATATTCAAGTTAGATATGGGGAAAATTTCTCCCCAAACCTTAGACCGTTAGATCGACAGTTTAGAGTAGCCAGAACTTTAGACCTGCACACTTTAATCATCTCCCAATATTCAGTGCCTTATTCATTTGGCCATTCGTCATCTTAGTAGGTTGGAAGCAGCATCACTTTTTTCCTTTTAGTTAGCTGATGACATTTCCTTTTAGTTAGCCGAAAATAAGAACAAACTCTTTGCAACTATTCATAAACTGTAACGCAAATTAAATTTTCTCTTTCTAAAAAGAACTTGTTTTAGCGTTGCAAACGCTGATGTTGCAAAAGGTTTTGTTTAATGGTGAATTTTTTTATACTTGTTCGTTTTTTGGGCAAAAAAGTGCAGCTGCAATAACATACAAAGCCCGCCTGTTTACTTTTTAAAGAACAGCAATTAAAGTGTTAATACTTGACCTGATGAAAACAGTAAGCACTTCTTAGTAAATTATATTTCTTATAATGTCTAAAAAAATGTACTTATTCCGGGACATGTAAAAATTGCGATCGGCCAAGTATTTTTTTGCACTACATGCCAATCGGGCATATAAAAATATCATTTCACATTCATCTAATTAGGAAGACTGAAAGCAGGTACGAATTGAGCTTCATGCTAAAAATATTCCCTGAAAGTCAAAGAAACTGGCGGTCTGCTTAATGTTTGACCTTTAACCTCTGGGAGGTACTGCTGAGATTTCGCCCTGTTTTGGCAAATTCGCTTTCTAGCCTCGGAAAAAGTGCCAAAACATGTTTTCCTTCGAGCACCTTCTGCGGTTCTAGGGAATAAGGCAAGGGGTGGGCCATGAGAGCCTGTTCACCCCTCGAAATTTTGTTAATTGGATGTCAATAAATCAAAGCTATTCTGTTAGAAATTCTGCGTTTTTTCACTTATTGGTACTTCCCGATTTATTTTTTCGCTACGACCCATATTAATTCTTTGTATTTTTCCTTGCATTTATATTTATGCCTTTTTATAAAATTGCTAATACGCACACACTCACAAAACACATAAGCGTGTTTTCTTCTTTTCTGGGCGTATTGAAAATTTTCAGGTTTTTCCAACCCCGATTGATATGGTGTTGATTTTTCTACTGGACGTTCGTTCAAAAGTCTGCCATAACCTATAAACAAAGTAGTTTTCCCCACTTTATCTTTTTACTGGACATGTGACATCGGCTCGTCAAAGAACCTCAAATTCAAGTTTACTTTTACAAATGATATATTATAAAACAATGGGGGGAAAAAAGCGATCTAATGCAGGGTTTTCATTGAAGAAAAAAAATGGGTGAGAATTTCTCACCCTTTCCCGCAAACTGAGTGAGATTTTTATAAAATGGGTGAGGATTTTTCACTAATAGATTTGGGCTGCGTAAATATCCAGTGGGTAGGGTATTTATTCCTGTGTTGGGTAAATACCCAAAATCAAGGTATTTATGATTTTGTTGTTTTTATTGAGTGTAACTGGACCCCCAAGTCTATATCAAGCGCAGTTATATGCAATAAAAGTAACCCAGTTTAAGATCCCCCCAGGATCATAATGTTCCCAGGAACCCCCAGGTCCTTTCTTTATTTTCTTTCATAGACTTTAATTCTTGAGAATCCACTTTTACACTCTGTGTTCTTCATTATTATTATTTTTTTCTTTGAGAAACCGATTTGTAGGGTGCGCGAATTTCTCGCAGTAATAATTTTTTAATGCGAGAAAAAGAAAAAAAAAATGCGAGATTCTCGCGTTCTCGCGCTCTAGTGAAAACACTGAAATGTTAACAAAATTTTGAGCTTTAAAGTTATAGTATCTGAAGTGATGCATGCACTCTAGGATGTAAAGAATTGTACATAAATTTGATTTTCATTGGAATCAGTAAGGTTTAAAACCTCCATCAAAATATAGATACAGACCTATTTTTATCCTCAGAGCAACGAAATTTTATATTGCACTCAAATTGAATTAGAGTAGTGAAAATTTGAAGTTGAATGACAACAAATGCCTGAATGACCCCTTTAAAAATAAAATAAATGTTTAGTAGATAGGATATATTAAATCATAAATATAAGTCTGAACAGCTTTCTATGGAGACAATTAGAACTCTATCGCATCCGTTCGGATCGTTTACTGCGTACTTGAACATACACGAGAAACAAAGACAGTCAATTTTTAAATTCAGGATTGACTGTTAAAAGACGGAAATCATCTACAAGAGCGTGATAGCATGAGGACAGGTTTTTATAGACGGATAGGCTGTATAATGCTACTAACTGCAACTGTAAAGGAGGTCAGAGAGCCGAAACGGTTGCTTGAAACTCTAATAAAGCTAGGTTTAATGCATTTCCTTCACCCCCCCCCCGTCCCCTCTACTGAATTGGTACATTAATTACATGTAGCAGGTGAAAATATATCTCCTTTGGGTGGAAATGCAAATGACTCTTTTTCTCCTCTACACTTTTTTAGGGTGAATCACCACCTGCCGAGTGATCATTTTTCGATTGATTTCGTAGTTCAGTTTGGTGCACTTCACCTTGTATTTAACCTCGTTATGCTCCCATCGTGTTTCTTCAGGTAGACTACTTTTGCGAGGGGTTTTCAACTACACCACATGTGTACAATGTTAGTAGGAGTACTTCAACATTTCATACAAAATGTTGCTGAATTACCTCGGGAACTACCAGTCCGACTTGAAAAACCACACTCATGTCCATAAATTAATTATAATGCCAGCTCCGGCAAATGGTCAGAAACAAAACAATGGTGACTTAATCATAAAGCTCATTTATAAAGCAAAAGATAACGAACAAAAAAGATGGCGTATGTATGATACCATTCATAAGAACTAAGATTTTGGCTCCCTGGAGCAACTGCAAAATACCCCCATTACAAAAACTTTACAGGATTGGTATGATGATTAATACATTTTATGTCTTCCAGACCATGAAACACAGTCCGAACAACGCCTAGGTATGCTGAGTATCAAATTATCGATCTGATCTTTGGGAAGATTACTCCACTCTGCAAGCATTGCTCGCCGAAGTTCCGGTACTCGTGTAAGAGGTGGTTGACGGACTGCAACTCGTCGGCCAAGCCTGTCCCACACATGTTCTATCGTATCAAGTCGGTTGAAAATGCCGGCTATCCCATACGGGTGATATCCTCCGATTGAAGGCATTCGTTTACCATGTTTGCACGCTGAGGACGGGCGTTGTCATCCATAAACACAAATTCTGCACCATGGCACACCGAAACAAACGTACATGTTATTTCAGAATGATGTCCCATGGATCCAATTTGAACATGCAGATCTGTTCTGGAACCCAGTATAATACCCCCCCCCCAAACGTGCAATCTTGCACCAAAGTAACGGTGTCGTTTAGTGATGCTCTCTTGGTGATAACGGGTATCTGGCGCTCTCCGTACGAAAGTCCGACGTGAATCAGACTGCAAGCTAAACACAGAAAACATTGCATAAGCCGAATGTTGCGGTGTCCACAATGCATGCTCTCTACTTCAGGCTAACCGCTGGCGACAGTGAGTTGCTGTGAGAACGTATTTGACAGGCCTACGCGCATATAGACCAGTATGTAATCAAACGTCAGTACACGGTCTGCTTCAAACAGTCGAACCCGTGGCTGGAGAGAGCTGACGAGACAGGTCCGATGCTGTGCTCAGTCTACTTTTTTGGCAGTTACTGCTAAATTACCGGTTCTCATTCGGCGTTGTAACTCGGGGACGTCCTGTACTGTAACGTCTACTGACATTTCCATCATCTTGGAATCGTTGGCAAAGCCTAGAAATGACACTTTGAGTGTGTGTGTGTGATTTCGTGTTCCTCAAATACTTTTATGTTAAGTACGCCCACATTCCAGGCGGCCGATAATTCTACCACGTAAAAAATCATCCTCTGTCATAACCATTCGGTTATTGCTCTGATAGACTTGTGAACAATTTTACTTCTTTGCCACCATATACCCTCTCTTACACTCTCGTCGTCGCGACGTGCTATCAGTGCTATCTCGTGGCTTCCTGCAATTTGCATATTACTCTTGAAGATGTCTGTGATCATATTACAGGTGAAATATTTACTTTAGAGCTCGATTTCCGTACGATTCTGAATTATCCTTAATTTATGGACACGAGGGTACTTTTGCATTGGACAGACAGTTTATCGAAGAAGGTAATATACTGTACAAGATCACGTTACGACTTCTCATGTGTTGGATCGTAAAATACGATTTCTTTGTCTTAGATTATTCACTCGGCTTATCCGATCCTGCAAATATGACCCGAATCAACTTGGAAGTGGTTATGTCGCTGAGCTGCTAAACTTTTATTTTAGGTTCAAACCCAGGGCTAACCAATAGAACTTGTTTTCACTTAAATCAAAATGCCCCGAAAAAATCTGTTGTCAAAACCGGGGAACAGAGACAAGCATCTGAGACTTTTGCACAGGGATCGGATGGAAAATGGAAATGAGATTAGGTTAGTCGTTAGTTGGTCAAAGAACCTTTAAACTGCACTTTGTTATTTTATGTGTGTAAAACAGGCGTGTCTTGTATGATACAGCTTTAAAGCAGCTATAACCGCTGCGGGTTCGTAATGGGTCGCTAGGGGGTTCGCAGAAAGAAAATGTATAGTTGTGGATATGTACGACGAATTTAAATAAACTAAAGTACTCACACAAAAAAACATTTTGTACTCAAAAGTCGATTTTGAATAGGAATTGTTCACCATCAAATTTAGCATGCTGACGCTATCTCGTTTCGATTGTTTTCATGGCTTTTTGAAAGAAAATGAGTGGCAAAACTCTAGTGACGTTAAAGTGCAAATATTTGAACACTTCAAGGGATTAAAATCATTATTTGTGTGATACTTTAGAAAGCTTGATGAAGGTACTTACTGGATTTAAAATCCTTCATTTGTTTAATTAACAGTCTGATTGAAATTTCTACTGATAGCAGATTGAAATTAACTTTCAAGAAAAGACCTCTCGTTAACTTCCGGTTTGGACATCGACAGTGAATATGAATGTCTATTTTATCAGGTAATGAAAGTTTTGTTGCCGTTTCTATCCAGTCTATAAAAGGAAATAGCTTTTTCATCCTACACTTTGATGAAAAACAAGCTCATAAATAAGATGAATGTAGTCCCAGGTATTAGATTGTACTTGGCTTCTATCGAGCTCAACTTCGAAGAACAATGTGCAGCAAATCGAGGACAGGACTCCTATTAATCTGCAAGTAAAAAAAGTGACGAAAATGTTACAGTTTGTATTTACAAAAATTAACCCTTTTTTATACAAATAACAAAACTAATGGACATGTTGAATTTTCAAAGATATATAATGCTAAAATGTAATCACAACATATAGTAATCTTAATATTTTAAATTATTTCATTTTTATTATTGCCTCTAGACTAGAATCTAGTCCAGGAGTACAATTCATTAAAATAATTTGGTCAGGGGATACTCAAATGAAAAAGGTTGAGAACCACTGATAAAAAGGAACAACGCAGCAGCAACATCCGATTTAATTACCAGCGCATGGTGGTCGAATAAATCTCCATGCTGCTGGTAGTTAAATCGACTGAAACGGCTATACTTTTTCAGCGTTGCGCAGTGTATCTAATTGTTCTGCTATATTGATGGTGTGTACGTGTTTATTTTCTAAAAAATGAATCCCTGTAATTTTGTGTATTGTTACTACGAGATCCTGAATATAAAAATTTCATAAGTGAATTTTGATGAAGTTTGTATTAATTTTTTCGAAAATTACTTTTATTTCAGGCTTCACATTCCATGAAGTCATCAATTTTTTTTTAGAAAATGCGTGTCAGTCCTAAGTTGTTCAGAGATGCAGACCAGTGAAGTAAGTTGTAATACAGTGCGCAATAAATATACCATTTTTCATTTTTACAGGCCAGTTCAGAGAATTTTTAGTTACTGTATATTGCTTAGCTATTAGCTGAGAGCAATAAGAAAATATAAGGCGATCCATTCCTTATATTACGCCGTAAGGCCTGTTTACGTGAAAAGTTTGACGTTCAAGTTTCAGTGTGGTAGTTTTCGAAATACACTTCTTCTACAAATAGTAACCTGAAAATTTCCGATAAGCAAGGCTATGGTAGTGCATCATCATGCTTACGTTACAAGAAAATGCACTACTGGTAAAATTTTCTACTAAATCACAACCAGCAGAATTCCGTTGCAGCTGTAAAAGAATTCCGTCGTATGAAGATACGAAAAGGTCCAGTGTCTACGTCAGTCCTACGCAATTTAATACAGATTGAAACAATTAGGCAAGGCAGCATATTCCCAGTCAGGGGACGAAAGTGAATCCAGTCTTCTAGCGTTGTATATTGGACATGGCGTATTCCTTTGCAAGAAAAATCTTGCGGAAGATTTTTATTCTACAAAATCAAGGTTGTGCACCTATTGCAGAACGGGGACTCGGAGGTTCGTTAAGCTTTTGTTCTTCAGTTCCTTGCTCGAGTGATAGTTGACGTCACTTGGCCATAGAATATTCTGTGGTGTGAAGAAGCTCACTTATGCATCAATCAGCATCACAGCCCCAGTTGTTGAATTTGGGCAGCGAAAACCCTCATCCCATCAAACACATACGTAGAGTACCTTGTCAGTGCCAGTCACTTCAAAACTTAATCGTAATTATAATGGTCGCCCCCAAAGTATCGTGCCGGCAAGGTAACGGCACTGCACCGGCTTAATAACTCTCCCCCAGAAAAAAAAAAAAAAAAAGACCTAGTACGTTCAAGCCGCTTAAAATATAACTGCACGGTGATAGTCATTATTCGAAATAAAGGCACAGGCCTAGTGCCTTAAGAGTTACTGTAAATAGCCGGTGGGTTGCCGGCGTAGTGCCTGTACCGATAGTAATGCTCCCAGAATGCCAAAATATTTGTAGGAGGCATTATTTTACAGTAATTTTTTTAAAGTATAATTTCGAAAATCTACAGAGTACTAAGTTACTACAATCTTAAAACACTTGAAAGTCACCAAAAAATTAGAAATCTGATTATATGTAAATAAAAAAAATGTTATTAGTTGTTGAATTTTTATTTTAATATTGAATTTTGAAATGAAATGCAATGCAGAGTGTTTTATTAGTTAGGATTGATGTCTATTAAAAACAAACAAATTTAATTATTATTTTATTATTCTAAATATAATTACATTTAATTCTAAATAATGTCCACAATGCATCATAATAAAGTCTGTAACACGCGGCGCATAGCTCATTAGAGGAAAGTACTGTCATCAGTGGCGGATACAGAAATTTTTCGGGAGGGACTGATTTTTTTAAAAGTTAATGTGACTCAAATAAATATTCAATAAAGCAAACTGTCACTTTAACCATTTACTTTTGGGCGAATGCCTAATTTAATAAAAGTGCTAATTTGATTTAAAAAAATGCGTAATAAAGCAAACCGTTCCCATAAGGCTGTTCGTTTTTGGAAATCGTACGACTTTTGTACAGCTTTTTAAAATATTTAATTGCTCTATACTCGGAAAAATTTAGAAATTATCTTTAGAAGCTGTACTGTGAGTACTTTTTAAAGTGTAAGGGGCCATTCATTACGTAAGGACGATTTTGGCGATTTTTGACTCCCCCCCCCTACCTCCCAGTAAGAACACATAAGATTTCTCAGACTTCCCCTCCCCCTTCTTACGTAAGATTTTTATCTGGTTTTAGAAAAGGATCCAGTGTACAAACTCATAATTTGACGTAAATCAAAGAATTTTATTTTTTAAAAGATAATTTAGGTTATACCATTATATTATTAGATTTACATTTTCAAAATTAAAATATGTATAAATAAAATTGTACATTAAAAAAGAAAAAAAACAGATCTCAGAGTTGTTTTCCCCAACTCTTAGCTCTGAAATATCCATACTCAGTAGCGGATCCAGGGTATGGGGCTAGGGGGCTTCAGCCCCCCCCCAAAAGAGATTGCTAGAGGGTAACATTTTGCTTTATTATACACTTTAAGTCGATAAAATGATCTTTTTTGATAACTAAGCCTCTCCCAAAAAGTTTTAATTACTTTAGACGGAAATTTTGCTTTATTTTGTACATATTGTTTGGGTGAAATAAACTTTTTTTCAAAATTCAGCCCCTCCCCAAAAAAATCTCTGGATCCGCTACTGTCCATACTCTATAAAAAATAAATAAAAAAAAAAAAAACTTTGTGAAAAAAAAAACACATAAAAAGTTACTTATAAGATGTATCTTATAAGTAGCTTTTTTATGTGTGTTTTTTTCACAAAGTTTTTATTTATTTTATCATTTAACACCAGTATTTTTTAGTGGGTTTTTTTTTTCTTTTCGTATCCATACTCTGTTAGAAATCGCACATTTCGACTTATAAAATATCACCGAAAAATGGCTTTTATTCCCCACCCACCCACGAGATGAGGGCATGTAAAGATTTTGAGAATCCCCTCCCCCTCAGGACTCTTACGAAATTAATGAACGGCCCCTAAGTGTTTATCCTGATCCATTGCTTATTTATCTTGCAATCTCTTTCATGCTATAATTATTATTCAAAACGAAAGTTTAAAATAATTAGTTTTTTTTTTTTTTTATAAATAAATTTACACTGGTTGAGATAATAATACAAAGCAATATTTACCACTAGGGGTGACTCAACGGCCGGTCGAAATCAGGTATTGCGTACTTGCTCATCCCCTTACATGAATCAAGCATTATTTTCGAAGAATGACAGGAAAAACTTGCACGTGAGGCCTCCGCAAAGCAAAATAATAGGACAATGTTAATAATATGGGGAAAACGTTTTCACAGAAATTATTCCTCAACGACTTGACCGAACACTATCATCTCGCTTTAGTAATAGCTACGCCATGACCACTTTCACTGCAAAATTTCGTCAGGCTCATATAAGCGGTCTTGGAGGATGTACTGAAAATATTTTTCACCACTATTTCGCTAATTATTCCTCACTGAAAGAACATGAGTAATAAAGTGAGATTGTGACATGACGGATCACTTATCTCGCTTTAGCATTGTTGCCATTTACGCCCGTGTTTACTAACCACAGGTACGCGGGCCGGTGCTGTACCAAATAAAAATTCGATTTGAATAAAAATGATTGGTTAAATCAAATTGTCGCTTTATATAATATTTATTATTTTGGGCTGACGTTAGTGTGAGAAATAGCTTTCCTGTGTTTATTGGTCTGCAGCTGTAAAGAAGCTGAGAAACACATCTACGCTATACCCTCTCACTGTACCAAATTTGGTCCAAATAGCATAAGCGATCTCGGAGGATTTAGCTAACAAAGGTCTCAAAATTCAATCATTAAGCTTTGCTCAGCAATAAATCATCCGCCAAGTTCAGATCAGTCCAATTATATCATTCAGGATTATCAATTAAGTTTCTATCAAATTATGGTCATTTCATTTAATCTGAACAAATAGTGAACAAATTAATTTTTTTTATAGTTTTAGGTTTGAAACTTTTCGGTAACGGTAACATCAGGGCCCAATAAATTTTCTTTTCAAATCTTCTAAGAGTCAATCTCTATTAAAGCAAATATAAACATTTTTCTATTAAAATTCATCATTTTTATTCGACTTATATGATAAAATGTTTCGCGCAAAACAAGTACACTCTTTGGGAAAATGGTTTCACCGCAAGACTTGCTTCCACGCATAAACGTTCCACAGCCTTCAAAAAACCTGTTATTTCTCCACCTTTCCCCTCTTTCGTTTTTGCTGGAGGTTTTGCGGCAGCGATACAGCAAAAAGAATCGCCCATGATCGGAAGACAAGTTTATGCTTCATTTACCTTGAAAATAGCATTTTTGAAAAGAAAAAAAAGTGTCTCAGTGCTATCCCTACAATTCCGTCACAGTGGGGATTCCTTGATTATACAGTTTCATTTGATTATATGACTGATGACCAGTGGCTGGAGACGGGAATTTATATCTGGGGGCTATATTACGGGAAGTGTAGTTTACAAAATTCCTTTTAATAATATTTCTTTCTCAAACAGTTAGCTGATCTCAAATGCAGTTACATTTAGATTTTTTTTTTTTTTTTTTCCTGACAGCATTTAAAATTTGGAAAAGGTTTATTTTCGCTCAAAATGCCTAAAATCCACATTTGGGGGGGGGGGGGGTGATCATGTCTACTGTTAACGTCCCTGTCACCCACGAATTCAATTGGAAAACCATTTGTTTTAATTTTTTTTTCTCCTTTTTTTAAAAAGTTATACGTTGAAAGCACTGTCATTTTAATCAACTGTTGTTTAGAACCATTTGATAAATTATCAAAATGTAAAATCTCAGTAAAGTGTATTCCTCATTTCTGTACGAGTAAATGTCTTCAAAGGATAATATGTACGGTGCATTTTCTTCCGCGATTCTCCAGGCCGAAAGGAATTCGTTGAAAATGTTGTTTGTTGTTAGTATTGAAAAAGAAATTTTGTTTCAATGAGAAATTCCGACTCTGTATAACAAAATATTGCTACAAACAGCAACGTAACATAAAAACCAAACTTATTCAAAGCTTGTGAGACGATAGATCGAGTTGCTATAAGTTGGAGTTCCAGGGCCCAGAAAATATTTAGAATAGCGTGGATGCAGAAAGAGCATTTTCAGCAGCTGGTAATTTGTGCGCAGAAATACATTCCAGACTGAATGATAGTTTAACAGATGCTTTATATTTTTTGTGACCCTATTTGTAACCTATGCAATAATAAAATAGTTTTGTTTTAACCTTGTTTTAAACTTGTTTCTTGTTACTAGTTAAAGTACCCGTCTTTGACGGGTTAGTATATAATGCAAATTTCCATAAAGCCTGAATTTTCGTCAGCATTGTAGTAGTACAAAGTATGGAATTAGCATATTGGCAATAGTATCGAAAGCAAAGTTTTAACTCTGTATATCTTTAAAAGATTACAGGTTAGAGAGTAACAAAGTGCTGAGTAAAATTGGCAATAAGGATTTTTTTTTTTTTTTCAAAATTAGTTTTATTCTGGCAGTAGCGTAGCCAGAAAAAAAATTTAGGGGGGGGGTTTAGGCACTGATGTAACGGATAATCTACATTATGGATCGCATTATTCATGTCAATAATGGAACTCTGCTAAATTTTAGGGGGGGGTTCTGACACCCAAACCCCCCCCCCTCGCTACGCCACTGTATTCTGGTTGAACGAGCTTTTTAAGTCGAGGTCATTCCTAAGCTGTAACTAAATTTTATTTCATTCGCCTCAGTGGTTTGTTTATACGTGATGGACAAATATTTTCACGTTTTGAATCAATTTTGTCAAAATCTCAATCTAATCAAAAATTTTAAATAATTCGACACCTATAGGTTAAGTTCATGTCATCACTGGAAAATCATGTAACATTTGAACAGCTTTATAAAAAAAATAATTTCGTTAGAGACTCTGAAAAATTTAGAATGCCTCTTTACAAGTTGCACTGTGAATTGATACTGACAATGAACCTACAGGAATTACGGAATTGGGAAAAAATGCTAAGCATACGGAATTTCGCGATATTTCAAAAAAAGGTTAAATTCTCGGCCCATTTTTTAAGGCAATTTTTGTGCTTATAAATTTTTTTAAGTTACATGAGACATACAGCTTTACTGTTAGTGTCTGTTCATAGTGCATAGGTGAAGAAACATGTTTCATTTTTTCGAGTGTTTAAAATCGTTGGTTTGTTTTTAAAGCTGTTCCTAAGTCCCAATGACCACGATCACTCTTCTGGTAGAACACCGTAATACGTCTATTGGACGATGTTTTTGTTTCAACAACTTTGTGCGTTATATAATCATTTTCTGTTTGCAGAAATCTAAAATAGTTGAATGATACTCTGGCTGAATATGTCAGATTTGAAGGTCGTTCGCGGTAGAATGCACACATTCTTTTCACCGTTCTCATAAAAACATTGACCTGATGCGTGGAAATTCCCTACGTAAATTTAGTTCAATGTTGTTTGTGTAAAATAACACTCGCTTTCGTTTTAGAAATTCGCTAAGCTATGAATGTAAAATTAATTTCGAATAACTTGTCGTTTGATCGTGCAAGCTAAATGTAGAACGAAATGTAAAACTTGTTCGCTAGTAACTGTCTGTTGCAGTGCCGCAAATTTTAGTTGGGGTGGGGTATAGTGACATCTCATTTTCAATAACGTGTCAGTATTCTGTGTCCTTTATTCACTACCTCTTTCCCATAGAATAGAAGTTTGCTCATTACGTTCTTTACTCCGGTTGCAGGGGCGGATCCAGAAATTTGTTTTGGGAGGGGATAAATTTTGAAAAAGCTCATTTCACCCACAAAAACAAGTCCAAAAATGCAAAATTTGAGTCTAAAACAATGTAAGAATTTTTGAGAGTCGCTAAGTTATATAAAAAGATCATTTTACCAAATCAGTGTCTAATAAAGCAGAATGTTACCCTTTAGCATTCCTTTTAAGCCCCTCTCCCCTGGATTCTCGATTGCTCTGTTGTAGTGTCACTAATAATCTGATTTGTTCAATGCCGCTGTCATTGAATTAATCTCTATATGCACTATCACCTAAGTGTATTCACCTTTACGGGGGGGGGGGATTATGGCATCGTGGGGTCCCGGGACTTCAGATACTTCAGGTCCCCTTTCTAGAAAATAAGAGAAATTTATAAAATTTTCCAAAATCATATACTCAATTTGTCCACCAACTTTTTTCTTGCACTCATTAATCCTATACGTCAAAGTTGAAAAAATCTGTTATTTTTCTTGATCTCCCCCGCCTAACCTCCCATCAACGGGTAATTCATGTTCGTTAGCTCACTGTTACCTAACTTTTCAGTCAAACACCTTCAATGTATAGCATTACATGTAAAGCATAAGCTTTTCCCCCTTGGTTTTAAACGAGCAGATTCGTGAATTATCACTTTAATCTAATTTCTCGGTTGAATCACCGAAGATCTAAGAAAAGTTGTGAAATTCTCGGGCATTCCCCGCTACTGGAGCGTATCGAGATGGTGACATGACGTCATTTTTAAATCATGAAGTCAGAATGCAGTCAAACGTATTCAAATGATTAGTCAGTTCGCATAACTATTGAGCGTTAACGTGAAGAGTAAGAAAAAAAAAAACAGCAGCATTTTAGTAAACTATGAAAAACTTCCTGATTAAAGAAAAATTGACCTAATTCTCTATGGATGGATAATTTTAAAAAAAGTTCAAGCTACCGTGTTTACTAGCGTAATAGTCGCACTTTTTTTGAAAATTTTTCGTGGTGAAGTTCTAGGTGCGACTATTATGCGGGGGAAATTTATTAGATAATACTATAAAACTATATTTTTTCTGCTTCAAAACGTTCAAAACGGGGATGCGATTACTCTGCGAGGGCGACTATTACGCGAGTAAACTCGGTAACTATAAAAAAAAAAAAAAAAAAAAAAATGTGTTTCACATATAATTTGGTATACATGGTATTACTAGAGTAAAGCGAATTTTTATAAGAAAAATTGGGGGCCTTGGGCATAAATGACAGAGTTTTCTATGCAGTATAAAGCCGTGAGTGGGTGGGGGCTTCAGCCCCTATAGCTCCCTCCGCGGGTGTGCCTATGGTTAGTTGTGTTTATCAGTCTCAGTGAAAATGATAAGTAATGATGATAACATTAATTCAACATTTATCAATGAAAAATTATGCATAACTTTACGATTTAAGAAAGCTGTCGGGGTAAGGGAAATATTTTTCATTTTCGGAAAGTCTTTATTCTGTTTTCGATTCTAAGTTGTATTTGAAATTATTCAAAAAGTCTACTTGTATACGTGTTTTAGAGTTGATTTATCCATCAAAGCAGTTATTTTAGTAAATGACAAGTTACACGCGACTTTTAAACAGTAAAAATTTAACGAATGTCAGAAGCTTAAAAAAATATACTAAAATTTAAAAAATAATATTAAATAAATAATCGTAATAATAAAACAGCTTCTTCTGATATTTTCTAAGTTGTATTATGCATTATTTCTTATCCTACTAATACAATAAATGCCAAAGTTTGTTCTTTATTCTTACTCTGAAACGGCTGCACGGATTTGGATAAAATTTAGAGTTTTTGAGTTATGGCCAGCCTACACGAGGGGCATCTGCGTGTGGGAGGCGGGACGCCTTGGTCGGGGGACTTTTTGTGGGGCTTTAACGCGTATTCACGTTAGCTCTGGAGAAAACCGAAACAAACTCCAGGTCGTTAGATCGACAGTCGCGCGATCAGTCTGAACCTGGGACCTTCACATTTCAGCCGTCTACCACATTCAATGTCATATCAACTCGATCATGGTGGGGCGATATAATTTGGAATGGAGATAACGTTAAATCAGGGTTAAGGTATAAGCTATCTTTCATTCCGTGAGGAAAAGCTCGTGATTTTCATGCATTTCTAAATTTTGTGACGCATTCCAAAGCATGACGTAAAACTAAATCTCACGTTCGCGGATTCGAGGTTAAATAAAGTATGAACCTGTAACTGTACGGTGATTGATATAATGCGATTCAATGATTAGCGAACTCAAAAGTACTAAGATGCTCACCGGAAAACTTTGCACCGTACACGGCTAGTTGAAATTTATGTCTATTTTATGGAAGTAAAATAGAATCTCTTACACGTTTTATGTAATTTCTCTTTTCTCGAGGGGGAGGGCGTCCGCCCCCTCGCCCCCCTACCCTTTAATCCGTCTAGGAGTGTCAGTATACTTATGCGATATTTCGTAACTGCCTTATATACGCTTCAGTAATTTATCATTAGCTTTATTTGATGGTTTAATGAGTTGTGTTACACATCGCTTTTGGCTGTAAGAACAGCTGAACAAAATTACATTTTCTTCTATGTGCAAATGGAAAAAATAAATTGAAACAAATAGTAATAAAATAAAAATTTCAAGTGATTACATTAAACTGCAAATAAATCTATACATAATTAAAAAACTTAATTTTTTTCATAAGTAATTACATTAAAATAGATGGCTTTTATAATGACTTAATTTTAAATTAAAAATAATTGCTAACTTGTACTATAACTCAAGCGCGAAAACCAAATTAGTTAGTCGAAGCGATTCCTCTTCACTATCCATCGTTGCTTCCGTGCTTGAATGCCCAGCAAACGGTTTAGCTATTTGTTTACACTGTGGTATGTGCAGGGCCAGCTTTACCAGTAGGTGAACCTGTTATAAGTTCTATAGGTGAACCTAGGTGATCGCTGATTGGAGAGGGGATGCCCGTTCACATAGTTTTTAAAATGTGTTTCATTTCTATTTAACTTTTGTATTTTTCCTTTTTACGCTAGGTTGCTAAAAAGTTATTCTTGAAAGGTAATATTTGTCAAAAATCACTCAATAATTTGTGTCCTTCATATTTTTTTTATTTAGCTTTTCTTCTATCAGTACTCAGGGGCGTAGCCAGAAATTTTTCATGGGGGGGGTTACTATTACTACAACTCATATATATGTATACGTGTGTGTGATAATGTAGTGAAGAATATACATTTTGCATGGCAAAAAATTCCCCATGGGGGGGGTTATGACCCCCCTAACCCCCCCCCCGTGGCTACGCCCCTGAGTACAGTATAAAGGTAAACTGTATTGCTTCAATTTATACAATATAACAGCTGTTTAAAAGTTGCTAATGATTCCTATTCTGAACAAAGAGAATCATTAAGAAGATGAATACTCTAGCTATTTTTTTTTATTAGTTGAACTGCCTAAATGTAATCTATTTGTTGATTATCAATTACGAGTATAATAAATAACGATGCCAAGGGGGCTATGCCCCTCAGAATTATCCAAAAACTCCACTCAGTAACGCTGATGTGCTTCCCATAAAAAATAAAATCTTCTATGCTGTGCGCATTTTTCAGGTGCGCACTTTTCCGGTGTGATTTTTCCCGGGCCACGCAGCTAGTTAATAATAAAGCCATACGGATTACGAAACTATCGAAAAAGAAGAAATTTTTTAAAAAATCACTCACAAACGTAATTGCGATATTGACAACTCATGTAGCAAAATATTGCACGTTTTAGATTTTTTTTTTCTGAATATTTCACTAATTCTCGTGTATTCACCATTCACAAGAGTGTAATATAGCTTATGCCAGCCTATTTCATGGCTGACATAAGCTATTTTACATTATTCGACAGTATTGGACGTGGTCACTTAAAAAGAAATAATTTCAACCTCCATAAAAATGTCTAGAATTAATCAGTATGTTTATTGTTTATTCATGATTTATTAAGAGCGAAAATTCAAAAGGGAAAAATGTATTTTTGTTTCTAACGGGATCGATTCATATTACATTTCAAGAAGCTTTTTTTAAACGCAATTCTAAGTAGTCAGTGGCGTAGACAAGGCAAAGGGGTCACAACCCTCCCCATGAGGAAATTTTTTGCCGCACAAAATATATATTCTCCACTCCCTTATCACACATAACATACATATACATATATATGAGTTGAGGGAGTCGTAACCCCACCCCATGAAAAATTTCTGTCTTCGCCACTTTAAGTGGTAGATTGCATGGGTGGAAATTTCTTATTGGAAAAAATAATTGCGTGTTACTGTAAGGATGTTCTACCTGAAGAGCGATCGTCGTCACAGGAATTTCGAACAGTTTTAAAAACAAACCAATGATGTTAAACACACGAAAAAAAAAAATAAATAAATAATGCTTCTTCAAGCGCTGTTTCGTGCAACTTTCAGAAAAAAATTCATAAGCACAAAAATTGCCTTCAAAAATGGGGTGAGGATTTACTCGTTTTGGGGAATATGGCGAAATTCCACGTGATTAGCATTTTTTGACAATTTCGTAACTCCAGAGCCCGATTATCACACGGGCATGCGGGGTTATGACCCGGGCCCCGGAAAAATAAGGGCCCCCAAATCTCCCGATTTATTGTTATCATGCTTTATTACATATTCATATATGCTGCAATGATAAATTTTTTGCAACTAAATTTCCTTTGTAATATCTATAGCATAATTTTTAACAATAAATGTACTTAGAGATTTATTTTTTGTTCTAATTCAATGGTCTTTAAGACTCATGGATCCATAAACAAGTTGTTAGGATTTTTTGAAAACGTATGGCATGGCCATATATATGCTTATCACAAAATATCCATTAGTTAACACTTAACATTTTTTATTTCGTGATGAAGGAAAGAAAATTTCGAACTTTTTGATGTATCAAGAAAATTTTGCTCCCATGCCTCGTAATTGCCATTCCTGGAATTTGCGCACCCATGCGCTAATAATACAAACGGACAAAAAAAAATATTAAAATCACTTTTAAATACGTAGTCTTGATCTAAATAAGTATAAATAAATAGGGAATTTTTAATTCAATTTTAGTATTCTTTAAAAATATTTTATTTTTAAGTCGGGAAAATGCAACAGCAAACAAAAATAAGTTAAAATGCACGTGATAGTATAGGGGCCCCAAAATAACCTCTTGCCCCGGGGCCCCGACCACCTATGATCAGGCTCTGCGTAATTCTTATACTTTCATTCTCAGTGTCAGTTCACAGTGCAACTTGTGAAGAGATATTCTAAAATTTTCAGTCTCTAACTCAAATAAAATTTTTAAAAAGCTGTTCAAAAGTTGCTGGATTTTCAAGTGAAACAGCCTTAAAAAAATAAGTACCCTTATCTTTGTCATCACCTAAGGATTCTCTCACGAAGAAAACAAATAAATAAAACTTGCAGTTGAAATGCGTTTTTCTAATATTCATCCGATTCTGATTCTAATTAATTAGCTGCATAGATATTGCGAAGTTAGGCCGACGTAGTATTTCTTGTAAAAGAGTAACATCCAGGGGCAGGTTGTTTTTGTGCTGGAGAGAAAGAAATCTTCAAACACCTGGTGCCCCAGTCTCCATTCAGGCCAATCCCCTTTCAGAATCCCACCCACCTTGCCCGTGGTGGAAAAAGCAAGAGCCCGCCAGCTGTTCCTCGAGCTCTGGCATCTGTTCTCCGATCCCAGCTGCTCCGGTCATTTTCCAGCCCCTTCACTGTGTCAAAAACTTTAAAGAGAATAAGTTCCCCTTCCAGAAGCCCCTTACCTGTATTCACCTTTCTTGTCGATGATTTTCCCATTGTGTGCCCAAAAGGAGGCACCCTATTCAAGCCCATAAGACGTTTTTGGGCTTTACAATAGTTGCTTCGCACAAAGAACGTTCGAAAAAGAAAAAGGTATGTTGATAAGAAAGGAAGGATATATCCGTGGGTCCCTAGGAGAGAGTTCCCTTGTAAAAGGGGGATAAAAATCTCTCTCAAGGGCAAGATGCTGAGGTGAAATCCGTGTTTTGTTCGCGGATGCTGCAGGTTTTAAAGTGCCATCGACTAGAAATTTCGTATTCTTTGTTGTATTCTAGACGCTCCCACGGTTACTTCTGTTTGGTTGGACACAAGCTTATCCCCGAGTTCTCTCTCTCTTCTGCGTCTTTTCTTCCGATTTCAGAGAATGGGTCTTTTGTATGCACCTCGTCCTCTGAAATATTAATGATGCGTATGCTTAGGAGAAGTGATAAATATATCCCAGAATGTATGATCCATTATAGGGCCACTCGGAAAGCTTGCTGTGCACTCACTAAAGATATGAAACGACCGGAGAAATTCGTACACGTTATTCAGTCTGTTGACGGTGCCTGTAACATAATACCGCCGATTTCAAACATTTCAATACAGATACGCAAATAAAATAAAAATTTTGGACGATATATCTGGAACTATGCGATTAATGGATACTTATTTTGAAAATAATAGAGCGAGAAACAAATTTTCTTCCTGTTTAGATAAATGTAAATAAAATTATACTCTTTTCGATTGACTTTTAAAGTAAAGATAACAAGTTTTTTTTTTTTTTTAAATGAAAAAAAAAAACGTACAGAAGTAATATAAATAATCACGAAGTTTTTAATAATAAAATTCCCTTCAAAAGTTCACATTTTTTTGTCGGTCATTTTTAACTGCCTGGTTTCTTTTTAACGGATCAGACTACAGTAGTTTGTGCTCTTAAATGGGTGAAAACCGCTCTTTAAACTGAAAAAATCATTTTTTTTTTTTTTGCGGGGGGGGGGGGGATTCCAACCGTTTCTCTTTTTTTAATTTGTAGGCATTCAAAAATAACCATTTATCAAGATTGAAATACAGTAAAACCTCGCTATAACGATATTCGATACAACGATAAATCCCTCTCTAACGATAAAATGTTGCAGTCCCGTGGAATTTTCTTACAAAATCTCTTCTCGATACAACGGTACATCCCTCTAGACTGAATATTTTATTCGGGCCCATAAGTATCGTTGTATCGAGGTTTTACTGTAGTATAAATACCATAGATTCTCTCTGTAATCCCAAATAATTGGTGCAGTCGTAGCGGAAGGGGGGGGCGGATTAAGGAAAAATGAACATGTTCTAAGGAATTTTTAATACCACATTCAACACATTACTCTATTGAAATACTAAAAAACTTTGAGCGAATCCTTTGAACGGAGAGAACCGATTGGAAAAGTCGACCTCCCACCCCTCTTCCAAATTCAAATAATTCTTCCCTTCACATTCTAATTACTTTCCATTTAGGATGAATTTAGTAGTCGAAATGCTGAAATTCGAACTACTGAAAAATACTGTAATATATTTGATTCTCTATATAATTTTCACAAAAATTATATTTAAAGTACATTTAAATGTACAGCTGCGGGGAAAAAAAAGGCCCACTTGCACGTTATTTCGCCGTCGTCCTTCGTACAGCAAAGTAATATATACCATTCGTTTGCAAATAACGCATACTTTAATTTCCTTTTAATTTAATTTGCATAAGGGGCCGTTTTCATATTTAATTCTGCATCAACTTCGTTTTTCTAAATGGCAATACTGTATTTTGACTTTATTAAACGAAAGAAAACCTTCAAATTACCCTAAATATTAATTTTCTACGATAATTTCCGGAGATATTGCGAATTATTTTTTGCGCGGTTTTAAGGGACTTTCTGCAAAATGAAAAGCGCTATTTGTAGGTTCGGAACGTTTCACCTTTCATTCGTTTCGCTCGCGAGAGCTAAAAGAAATAAATATTATTTTCAAGGAAAATATTGCTACCATCTCTGAAAGTTTTTTGTACTGAGAATATCAAGGGTTGAAAGTAGAATGTTTAGTCAGAGGTCCAAATGACCCGTGAGCTCATAACTTCCTTGGTTCGTACACATGTTTTAGAGGGAAAATGCAAAACGACTGCTCACGATTTTGAAAATCTTTCTAATTTTGAAATTGTTATTATTTCCTTTTATGGTTCTCTTAGACAGGTGAAATGCTGGCAGGAGTGAGAGGCTGTTCTCTGCTCTTCTGACTGCAAGCATGAATGTTACCCAGCCACGGTCGAACTAGAAGAATGGTTTCATGATTGAAAATTTATTTGTTTGAATTTCATGTAAAAAACGCAATTACTTTTTTTCTGAGCCAATATTATCACTGTGTTTGTTATTTCACTTTCTTCATTTAATATTATCGTCTACAATGTGCAATATTCTTATAAGACTTTTGGGGGGTATTTTAATTTGTCAGATGAAAATTTAGACCAAAAAAAAAAAAAAAAGTGATTTTGAATGTTTAATAAAATATGGGGAAGTCTAAAAACCTAATGTTTCCAATATTAAAAAATGGCTGTACGTCAAGTTCATGCCTGGAATGTTGAGGATGTTAGTTTTTCAGAAATAGGACGTTCTTTTAGAAGTCATACATCTACTGCATCTAATTCTATACCTGGAAAATATTTTATTTGGGGGATATGATATTGGACGCAACAATAGACGCTTTACAGAATCACCATCAAACTGCAAAAACCTCTAATTTATTTGCTTCAAAATTTTATTTTTTTAATACCGCTATCTTTTACTGTGTTTTTGCACAAAAGAAATCCAATTCACGCTTATTTTAAGCAGTTTTCAAAAAATTGTTACTTAATAAATTCATATATGGTCCCTTAACTCATGAAAATAACACATTTTATTTAATATAAATTAAACTACTGAACGTAAAAATTTGAAATTTTGCACAGCCATGTAATATTACTTTCTACATCTATTTCCATCGAAATTTGGCTAGGTCGCTATTCATAATTTTTTTGAATATTAATTTAATAATTCATATTAATATTTTATTAAAAATCATAATAATAGTGAAATATATTTGAGTCGTTTAATTCTAATAGTACGAATAAAAATCAGCTTCTTATTATCAATATTATGAGATATGAATTAAAATATGAAAAAATATTTTAACTTAGGGGGAGGGGATTTTGTAAGCTCATAACTTGCCCATTTCCAGTTCAAATTTATTGAAAATGGGTATCTGGGGTTTAAATGACCTAATTTTTTGAAATATGAAGTGAAATCTAGGGGTTGCTATTGAGAAAAAAAAAGTTGGTGCGAATTTTAATATGTAGATGGCCCCTTACGCAATTTTTATGAATATCAAATTAAAGTGTACTTCAATCGTAAACTATTGGTATCTGTAACTTGGCTGTACGACGAACGACGGCCTAAAAAAGTACAAGTGGGCCTTTTTTTTCCGCAGCTGTACAATGCAAGAAAAAGAGAATCATTGGCGTTATCGAATTTCATGTAGCTGATCATCTGATCCAGTGATTAACGTTCTCGCATGTAATCCAGTACTTTCGAGCTCAAATCCCGGTAATACATACATGAGTTATCATTATGTTTCAAAATCATATAATTCTGGGTCAACAACATAATTTCTTGCTTTAGAAAATAAATTTCTTTTTTTTTAAAAGTGTTTCGTTAAAATTTTTTGTTCTTTTGTAAATCACTGTTATGTAATAAATATGAAGAGTATAAAGTCAATATTAAAATGGGAATATTCTGAAATATGTGTGTGTAAGGCAAGCATACACGAGGGATGCCTTGGCTGGAGGACTTTATCAAAGGTTCTAATGCGTTACATCTAGAGAAAACCGCCCCAAACTATAAATTTTTACATCCAAAGCCGTGCCATGATGTTCTAAAATAATTGCTTCGGTTAATTAGATCGAGCTGAGCTTCCTTCAATTTTTTCATTCTGCTTCTGGGTCAGACCTTAAATCATGATTCAGGGGCGTAGCCAGGGGGAGGCTGATGGTACTGCAGTCTATATACGTAGACATTCGAGCAGGCAACTTATCAGCGTAACGTTATTTGTTTACATTTTAAGCATTGTGTCTGTGGTTTAAAAAAATAAAAATACGCGGATTTTCGTTGTTTTTTTCAGGATTCAAGACAATATTATTGAAGTATGTCAAGTTTAACAGCAAAGTATGCAGTGGACAGCTGAGGGAGCTGCAGCTTCTCCCCCGAAACCTGACTCTTTAATTAGTTTACAGTTTGATACTTAGATTGCGGTAGAAATATACTTTACAATTTCATACACAGCTCTCTTCCCCGAAATAAAATCCTTGCTACACTACTGAATGTTTGTATAATTTCATAACACATAAGTTCAGGGTTCGAAATGAACGGTGGTCCGCTGGTCCGTGACCACAAAAACATGTAACGGACCAGTAGAATACAAAATCTGCTGGTCCGTCGGACCCATAACGTTGTAAATTTTTCTCCGGCAACTTTCCTCATTTACCTCCACAATACATTTCATCTAATTTTAACAATAAATGTCGTATAATTTGATCTATCTAATTATTTTTAATTGGAATTTACATTTTTTAAATTCAGTTCTTAACGGAAATCAATATACATTACTCATATAATTCTTTTATTTTGATTTTTTTTTTAATCATCTGTATGGATCAGTGATAAATATTACAGACCTCGGAAGTCACGAAGTCGCCCTAATTTCTACCACTATATAAGTTATTAGGACTGTGCTTCCCTAGTAGCACAATTAGTTGAAAAGACGTTTAAAACACGTTTTTTAACGTCTAAAAACGTGTTTCCAACGTAATTTCAACGTTTTTTTAACTAGTTGTGCTACTAGGGTTTTGTTAATCTTTCTTTTTTTTTCTTTCAACCTGTAATATTGCACGATACATAACACCAAAAGTATGAAATTTGTTATGCAAAACCTATAAACAGTCAAACCCAGTTATAGTGAACCTCTGGGGGATACAGAAATTTTGTTCACTATCCGAAGTTAACTAAAATCAAAGTTTCCCCATTTTATGCTGAATGATAAACTTAATAGCTAAAAAATAGCATTTTGTGGAAATACTGAATATTAAGTAAATCACACGTCGCATGTATGGTCATACAAAATCTTTTTCAATAAACCAAACATAATATATCGCATAATGTACAAACATTCCATTCAGCTAGCGAAAGGTGCTTTCGCTTTTAAACTATGATATTGCCTGTGAGAATGGAAAATAGCCTCGTCCAAGGTCAAGAACGAAATTCTGAGTTTCGTTCACTTTGAAAAGTAAAGTGACCTGCTTTTCATAGTCCATGTCAATCCTTTTAAAGATTAGTATGCATCACTGCCAAGGCTTTACCCAGTAGGATGATCCAGGCCCCCTTCCCCGAACTTTCGATTTTGTCAACAAAATGATCTTAATGAAGTCTATGTGAAAAATTCTGCCTTTTCCAGTCTTTGGCCCCTCCCAGAAATTTGTTTCCTGAATACGACAGTGATCACTGGAATGAAAATTTTCCGCCCCCAACCTTGTTAAGTTAGGGCCTCTAGGGCCTCTAGACACTGACAATACTCCTGTATTTCAGAACAGGTGCTTGATAATCTCTTTCTCTCTATTCGAACATAAAAGAGGCACCTTTCGGGAAGGTAGACATCGAACAGTATCACCTCTGCCATTTCCGGAATTTTCAAAGTTCATGGTTTAAGTTCTCTTTAATCGAAGTCTTTGTTCACTGAAACCGAAGTATGCTACTTGCACTTTCATATGTATTAATTTATGTGGTTATTATACGTAAGTTGGGATTCCTGCCGTTCCCTCAAGTGTCCAACTTTATAGAGATACTTGTAGACATCCACTGTATTTACTTCAGAATAAAGTTTTAGTTCTCGAAACAGAGCCCGATCAAGACAACTGTGGGCCCTCGGCAGAAGAAAAAATTTAGGCCCTTTGCAATAACCTCCCCCTTAAAAACAAACAAACAAAAAAAAAAACACGATTGGTTTATGCTGAAAGTTTTAAATATCTTACCCCTTCCAAACACATATTTTGTTTTAAGTAACCTGAAATAAATGAATGTAGTCACATGATGTCAAAGAAACAGATAATTAAACTTTACCGCGAAATGCTATACCACAGTTGCTGACATGTAAGGAATACAACCACTTTTTGTAAACAGTCATTTTTGTAAGTTTTTCTTAAAATAACAAATTAATTACAAAATTTTGCTATTTTTTAACATTAAAAATACTCTTTACAAAATGTGGCTAGTTATTTTCCTACATATTGGTATACTATATCAACTATAGAGCATTTCGAAGAATTAAAAATAGGTTTAAATTAATTTATACACAAAAGTAAATTTGAATTATTTTCATTGTTCATACTTTATAAATAGAAAATCATTTAACTTTTGAAATTTTTTTATCTTTTGTAATTTTATTGTAAAATTATAAAAGTGTAAGATGTAAGATTTTTGGGCCCTAAAATCTGTGGGCCCTGGGCAGTTGCCCCATTTGCCCTGCCGGTAATATGGCACTGGCTCAAAAATTTTCAGAGAAATATAAATTCTATGATGCCACACCCGGTTTCGAGTCCGTTCACGGAAATAAGTGCCCTGGGAAAAAAACGCACTGTAGATGCTATCCTTTGAAAACATTTACTTATAGAGAAATAGAGGTTATGCTTTATTGAGAATGTGCGATTATGGCAACGCTACACTAGGGCGATTTGCCAAGGATGGGGGAGTGCCTCGGTAGGAGTACTTTCTAGGGGGTTATAACGCGTATTCACGTTATATCTGGAGAAAATCTGCCAAAATTCTAGACGGTTAGATCGACAACCGCTCGATGGGACCCTAACCCGGGACCTTCACACTTCGGCCGTCTACCATTTTCAGTGACATAACCACTGTGCCATGGTGAGGCCATACTTTACTGAGATATTTCAAACTTTGATAATTTATCAATGATTCAAGCAAGAGTTGATTGAAATTACGCTGTTTTCTATGTACAACAACAACAACAACAAAAAATAAATAAATTGAAACAGTTTTTCAATTAAATTTGCGAATGACAGGGACGTAGACAGGGGACCAGTTCCCCCGAAATTTGGATTTTTGTTCATTATAATGAAGACTTTTTGTAAGGAACTCTACCATGGGCGTCCATAGGAATTTTTCTAGGGGGGGGCAAACTTCAACAATTTTTTCTAAAGGGGGGCAAATTTAAAACTTTTAACAAATTTAGTTCTGGTTTTTGCCATTTGTTTACATCATGAGACATTAACCTAAAACTCTAGGGGGGGCAAGTGCCCTACCTTGCCCCCCCCCACCCTATGGGCGCCCATGAACTCGACCTTTGCCCACTCCCCGCCCCGAAATTTTTTTCTGGCTGCGTCCCTGGCGTTAGCAATTCAAAAAAGAAAATTCTTAAGTGATTGCATAATAGAATGATAAAATTGCAATCGGTAGCTTCTGTAATGAAATGCTATTTAAATTAAATAAATTTACAATGTTACGCTATTACGTAAACATGAATTTTATTCGGCCAGCCTTCGCCTGGTTACCCACTATTAAATCCATGTTTAATCTGTTAGCAATCTTCATTAGAGCTGAAGCAAATCGTATGTATTCGGTACTAAGATGCGGATAATCACTCAGACTCGAAGTAACGAATTGCTACTTTTCGGTTGATATCGTTACTCGATCCGAAGCTGTTTCGGATCGAGCAGCTTCGAACTTCTATACAAACTGCCAGGCGAGGCGAACTAGGGGGAAACTGGTTCCAGTAATCGAGTACTAATATCTTCTGTTATTTGTTACTGGATACCGGATCGCGGTTTCAAGGGGGAAAATGACTTTGGAGTGGGCATTTCGGATCGACCAGGTTCGAACTTCGAATACAAGACTGCCGGAGGAAGAAAATGAGTTTCGGTATTTGAGTAATAGTATGTTCCGTTCCGTTACTAGATACCGGAAGTATTGTAGATTCTCGTTGTTTGAAGGGAAAAATAAGTTTCGGTATTTGAGTAGTAGTATGTTTCGGTTGCATTTCGTTTGTGCCGAGCCGAATGGTATCGTTTTGATGAGGTTTGGAAGAATCTGTATGTTTCGTTACAGTTATGGAGATGGATATAGTATCTGCTGCTCTATTGATATGGGTCGTACAATGGGGGGATAGGATCCGGTGTATAGTATGTTCTTATGCGCAGTTGAACTTTTTGTTTGCGGGGGGGGGGGGTAGGGGGTGTTCTTATAATTGTAGAGGAGCAATATCTATAATAGAAGCATGTTAGTAAGGGGTGCTAATTTCGGGCTTTCTAACATTTTAGTACAAAATAGTGGTGCAATCAGAATTCTTTCTTTCAGGGTGGTTCCGAAGCAGGATTGCGAACTTTTCCTTTTTTTTAAGCTAGAATCGAAAAATGAGTAATAAATAACAAATTATTTAAATACACCTTTTAAAAAATTATATTTTTATAAAGTAAACGAATTCACACATTTTTATTATTTAAAATATTATTTCGAACGAAAGAAATATTTGGCATGGAAACTTAAACACATTTTTTAAGTAATTGTTTAAAAAATATATAAAAAATTGGGAGGGACCCGGGATTTCTATGCCCACTCCTGCGTAAGTCACTTTTATTAAAATAATTCAATAAAGTTCAGTATGTTTCTAAAATGTCGGCATTTAGGCGGGCATCTGCCCTATTTTATGGTACATTTTATTCCATGAACTCATGGAATACGCATAATCCGGTGCAACCATTCTTTCTGTATGAAAGGAGTGATAATTTTTGTTTAAAGAATGCTCTCGTATATGCACCCACAGAAGGGGCTAACCCCTTTCATCCCAAAAGTGCAGAAATAGAACTGGAAATATCTTTAAAATAGATAATTTTCACTGAATTAAACAATTTTAATTTAAAATATGGTAATTTTTATTTTACTTCGAAAAAGGGTCCAGCAAAAGAAGTTTTTGATATGAAATAAGAACTCACAAATAATAAAGATATTATGCTTGTAGAGACGTAGAGTAGTTGATATCATACTGAGATCCCCTGCCCTGTGAATTTTATATATGTGGCCCAATCCCTGGATCTCAATATTCGAGAACCCGCTCTCAGAAAAAACACGAGTCACAAGCTTTCCTTTACACTTTTTATGATAAGAATGAACAGGTTAAACCAGCGTTCAAAATTAAAAAAAGGGGGGGGGGGTTGAGAAAAAAAACAGAATGGCATATGTCTTTGGAAGATTTTTATGTGCACTCTTAGTAATTTGGATAATTTAGCATTGTATAAAACCATAAATGTGTATAAAAACAATCTGTAAATCAGAGAAAATAAGATCTAAATAAAACTTTGTACAACTTCGCTAAAAATAATTCTTTTTGGTTAGGTTTTGTTATGGGTTTATGTATGGGCGGCATATACCCATAACAACACTGTCCCGGATGTGTTGTTATGGGGCACATATAACACCTTATTACCGATTCTATTAGCGGTAACGAAAGTAACGAGTAACGAATACTTAGTAACGAATAGTGTACATCTAAGTAACAAATACATACGGATACTCATTTTGTCGTTACTTTTACAGCACTAATCTTCATTAAAAAAGACGTAACGGTGAAGACTCCCCTTCTGTGACCAGTATTGCTTCGTCAGCCCAGGTCTTTGAATGTTCCGTTTTGGGCTTAGAGGGGCATTCAAAGAAAGACCGTGCTGGGAAGCCGGTCACAGAAAGAGAGCCTTTTCTCTTGCTTTTTTGCAATGACGAACCCATGATTAACCAGTTCGCACTCAAGGTTGAAAATGAACAAGGAAAAAAACAAAAAAAGACAAATGAGCCATGCATGATAAAATACTTCGTCATGTATACTTATTGTCCCTCTTTTGAAAATTTTCTGAATCCGCCGTCCGGGCATGGAATATTTTCATTTGCATTAGAAAAATAGGGAATGTGTGGGTGCAGTGGCGTAGCCACTGCACCCAAGGGGGGGTTAGGGGGTCATCCCCCCTATGAGGGATTTTTTGCCATACAAAATGTATATTCTTCACTACATTATCACACACACGTATACATATATATGAGTTGCAGTAGTCGTAACCCTCTCCCCCATGAAAAATTTCTGGCTACGCCCCTGTGTGCGTGTGTGTGTGGGGGGGGGGGGGCTCTGAGATGATTTTTACTAGCCAGAAAAGTAATTTTTCTCTGTAAATTGATGGTACGACTGAGAAGGTTTTTAGGTATTTAGACCTTTTTCCGCAGTTTTTTTTATGGTGTATTGATGTCCATGGGTATATTTCGAGTATCTACTCCTCCCCCAACATCGCCCATGAATAAGACACTAAATAGGGTAGACGTCTAAAGTGTTGAAGGCCTCGAGTTTGCGCCTACCGCTCGGCTATCAATCTAACGGTCTGGAGTTTGGGCCGATTTTCTCCAGATGTAACGCGAATACGTGTTAGAACCCCTTGAAAAGTCCTCCAATTGCATTTTGACTAGTAGAAGGGGGCGCAAAAACTCCAGTTGTCCCTGGGCCCTGAAAACCCTTGCTGCGTTTCTGCTTGCCATAACACAAAACACAAACTCCTCCCCGCCAACCTTGCTTCATAGAGACAGGCACACTGCTTCATTGGCTTACGTACATAAAAATGTTATTTCTGTTAGATTTTTAAAGACTTCAAAACAAAATGTACATTTAACCCATTTGTGCCTGGATATTTTTGCGAATTTCTTCGATTTTTACTGATAACAGAAATAATAGATACATTTCTGATGTCAACTTCTTGAACAAAGAATGATTTATTTTAAAATCATTTTGCATAAAAATCGAAATATCAACATCCTACTTGGTCATGTTAAAATATTGTGCGGAGTTGAGGCTCAATACTCATGAATAAAGGCTAGGAAAAATAAATAACGTTTTCGACTAATAGCGAAAATGCCGTCCCAAAAAAGGGACGCTAGGCATAAATGGGTTAAACACAGTTCTTTCTTTCTAAAATTTATAAATTTAAAATTATTTTAAATACTATGTGGTGGAAGGTGGGGGCTTTAGAAAAGCGCCCCTAAAAGTATTTTTATCGGGGCACTCATATCAGACCGTCAAACATTTTAGCGATAAAATAAAGCAAAAATAATTCACTAGACTATAGAAAAACTTTCACTGTACGAAAAGCTGAGAGTGATGGGGGAGGGAAGGATTCTTCCATAAAAAAAAATAACATCTTGAATACAGAGGGCTTTCTTTCCAGTACGTTTTTTTTTTCCGCCTCTCTTTCAGGTTACCCTGGTTATAACGACAGTTTTTCAAAATTCAGACTTTGTGCAAATGACCCAATTTGTGCATATGCAACTCCGGTTATGACGATACTCTTTTGTAGTCCCGCGAATGGCGGGATAACGAATAGCAATAATTTTTTTTTTTAGGCAAGTTATGCCGTAACACTTAATGCACCCGCAACGGGAATTTGTGTGTGTGTGTAAAAGGAGGACTCGATATGTATTCATACATTTAAACCGAATTACAGAAATTTGGTCCCAAAATCAAATTACATAGCATCTTTAGATTTACTCAGAGCCCATATAGGTGGGCAGGTGAGTGCCTGATCCCCCCCCCCCTTTGCAAATCCAAGAGCCCCATTAAAAGCAAATAAGTTTATGTCCAATATTTTAAAAAATCAAGGGCGGACGCATAAAAAACTTCTCCCGTGGGGGGGGGGGGGGGACAAAATTTTTTTTACTCCTTTCTCTTTTAAATGCATTTCAATTCACAAAATAAGTTAATCTTTTATAGTCTAGATTTGATTTGTCATGAGGGTGCGCTTACTCCCGTGCCCTTCTTTAGATCTACCAATGAAAATTATAACTCTGAGGTGCGTTTTTTCCTACAGCGGTGCGATTGCAAGCATAGCAGACGACACGGACGACGGAGTAATCAATCCAGTTCAGTAAGTGTGGGTCAGTGACGAAAACAAAATATCAGGCCTATGTTTTGCTACCTGCAGTGGAATTGATAAAATTTAAAATCTCAGAATACTCTAGTCATAAATGAATTAATATCATTACATTTCTCTCACTTTTTGTGCTATTATCATGAAATATAAGAAAGAAACTTTCCATTTAATTAATAACCAATTATTTAAGTAAATAAAACTAGAAAATTTTCTTACAGTAACAACGAAATTAGGTGTGGGAAGTGATGAAAAAGTATATATATACATATATAAAATCTTAATTTAGTATATAAAATCTTAAATATATATAATATATTATATAAAATCTTAAGGTTTAATAACATTAGTATATAAAATCTTAAATATATATAATATGTTATATAAAATCTTAAGTTTTAATAACACATAAACCTTCAGGATTGTCACAAGAACTGCATAAATATTCTGGTGAAAAAGCTTTTTCGATAAAGTACGTATGGTAAAACTTATTAATTGGATGATATCGGTTTGATGGATCAAGGCCGATTATCTACTCGAGGGATCTAGGCCCAGGTGGGAATGCCCTCCGTAGTGGTATTTTTAAGGGGGCCTAACCCGTATTTACGCTAAGTTTTGGAGAAAACTACGGAAAACTCCGAACGTCTAGGTCGGCGAAAGCGACACGGGTTTGAATTAGGCACCTTCCGTCTCTGAGTTAAGAGCGCTATGCGCTCGGCCACTGGTGGGGCAATGACATCGGACTTTATCTCTTCTCGCAGTACATAACTTTTATTAATTTTTAAAAGCGTATAATAAATGTTTTTGTTTTGCAACAAAAAATTAAATTAAATTAATACTTCAAATGAAATTTAGGAAAACATAAAATATTCGACAGCAAATTATCCCCACTATACGGCAGCAGCAGAAATATGTATATATCTCATCTGAAAACGAAGCTTTCATGGTGCGGCTGCACGAGATCGCCTTCGTGCTCGCTCCATAGGCGCACCCACGGGGGGGGGCTATGGGGGCTGAAGCCCCCCTAAAGGTGGACAGTTAGAAGTGAAAAACTTAAAAAAATGAAAATTGTCACTAATGCATTATTACTATTATTATTATTTATTGTCTTCAAATTATTTCTAAATAATTTTTACCTAAAAAGATGTTAGTTTTTAAATAAATACTTACAGAGAGTTTATGAAACACTTTTAAAGTCGGTTACAATATCACTGAAAAGATCGATAATTATTTATGACTCTATAATGAGTTTTTGCTTGTGGGCTTGTGTTGTATGGGCAAATCCAGTGGTACAGAATATTTTGACGTTATAAGAGGGTTGTAAATATTATCGATCTCACTATAATCGAGTTCAGCAGTATTTTCAGCTCAGCCCCCCCTAAACTAAAATCCTGGGTGCGCCACTGCTCGCTACACACAAATAATGCACAAAGATAACTTGTAATTGAGAATTTTTTTAAAGCTTTTTGTCTGCAATCTCGAGAAGATGGTCTTATACCCATGAATATCCGTTAAAAATGTATTAATTCCAAATAACATTTATTAACAACCACTGAAGAACCTAACAGAAATATAAACACAGAAGAAGGGGAAAGTGACAACCATATAGGTTTGCAGGATTTGAACCCAAGACCTCACCGTTGGCAGGCGGGTGCCAGAGATGCATGCGCAAACCCACACAGTCATGTGTTCCCCCAAAAGAGTATTTTCACGTGACGTCACTGAATTTTTTTTTAGGTCAACTCTGATATTTAGTGATACAAAGCCACGTTTTCGACCAATGACAATTCTCAAATGAAGGAATGTTTGACCAAAAAAAGTTGGTTGCTAAGGTGTGACGTAGTGATAATGACGTAGGTGAAACAGCTCTAAGACCAGTGGTCTTAGACCACTTTTTTCAGTTACAATAAATGCTAATTGCTATCGTACCATAAAATAACATGGAAACCAGCCAATGGTTTGATAGGATTTCTCGACGTGAATTAAAAAATTAGTCTCAACATAAGGTAACCATATTTTTGAACGTAAAATTGAGGGTATGTCCCCAAATTTGGAGCAAAATTGGGGACATTTTATAATTAATGGATTATTAACAGCAATCTAATTAAAAAAACAATGTAACAATTGAAAACTGTACCCTATTGCTTTTTTACATTTTAGGGACACCCTCCAAAAAAAGTATTCGAGCAAGAGAGAAATTTCCTATTTTAGATTTGCGAATAATAATTGAGCTTTTGAAAAACGCACAACTTCATAGAAATATGGAAAGTCATATTTATACATAGCCTAATTCATATTCTATGATAAATAATTTTTAATATACGAAACCAGTGTAGGAAATTTCTCTCTTGCTCGAATACTTTTTTTGGAGGGTGGACAAATCGCAAAAAACTCAGAAATTGGGGACTGTCCCAGAAAATTGGGGACGTATGGTCAGTGTAGTCTCAACTCTCAACATCACTGTTTATGGAGGCACTATTTCCATTTCATGCCGGCTCCATCTACCTCTCTCTGCTAAGCTGGCATGTAAGCTGGTAACGGAGGAAGGAAAATCATCCTGAACAAGGATTGATATGGGTCACCTCTCCTTCGCTCCTCTTGTCACGTGGTTGAAAGACTGGATCGGGTAGCACCGGTAGCATGTTTTCTTCTCAGCTTTGAATTTTAAAATATTGATTTGGCGCCATCTATTGGGAAGTTTGACAGGATATATGTGAATTTGAGTATTGGATGGATTTATTAAAGTTGTCATGTTTTTATTATCATATCGGACACAAATAGGATAGTCAGACTATTTCTTTCCTCGATATTTGGAAGAGATTTTGTGATTCAATTCATACACGAATTGGGTATGGAAACCCTTCGATTACTGCAATCATATATTAACACGTGAAATTTTCATCCATAGATGTAGAAAGTGAAAACGTTCATAAAAGTTTAAATAAAACGTTATACAGTTGTCGATGCAATACAGAAAAATAAAAAGATGTTATTCAGTTAAAAGAAATATTTAATGTAAAGAAAATAAATGAATTCAGAAACAACCAAGGATATATAAAGAAAAATTTACTATCAAATAATAAAACAATTTTTATTAAGCCAGACTTTCATCATTTGTATTCACAATAAAGTAATAGTAAATTTTGATTTTTCATACGTAAATAAATTTTATGTAATTTTTTTCTCCCAAAATGGTGTTTTAAACTTTCTGATTTAGCTAATAATTCTTTTTATTGATATAATTTTGATATTTAAAAATCACCTGATTCATTGTTGAATAAATCATTACTTTTAAATATACTAGTATGGCTGGAAATAATTTCCCCCCATTTTGTGTTAAAAAGGAATAAATGTTCATTAAAATGTTAAGTTTTAATATTTACTACGATAATTTAAAGCCTCCTTTATAATCCAATCCCAATGGACCTCCCCAGATAGATCTTTGCAGCCAATTTCAGAATTTTAACCGGACATGACTATCTTCCAGGACACCTTCATCATAATGGAGTGAGAGATATTCCTATTCCTGTCTGTCCTCTTTGTTCTACTGGAGTACTGGTCAGACTATGATTTTTAATCATTTAACAGTTTGTACTACTTTGGCCAACACCAATTTTAATGTTTTACCTCTTGACAACTATTTTACTAAGTCTAGTTTATATTAGGCTGCACGAAGGGAAATGGTCTATTCAATTTAGTCCTCGACGTAATAATAATAATGACTACGATTAAAACAAAAAACTGTAACCCCACAAACGTTTAATGAAAATAGTTTAATATACAATAAAGTAGAACTGAAGAAAATATGAATGAATTACTTAATATTTAATTAAATACGACAGAAAATATTACTCGTTAATGGTACTGGAGGAACGCTTAAAAAGTCCTCCGTCCAAAGCAACCCTACTAGACAGATACCCCTCATACAGGTTTGTCTTAAACATTATATACACGCAATAGAGAAAAGAAAACAAAAATTTATTTTCAAAGTGATAGCATTAAACTTTTAAAACTTAAAAAAAAAACTAAATTTTCAAAATTTGATTTTTTCGCAAATAATAAATATCTTTATCAACGAAATCATAATAATTTTAAAAAACACTGTATATAAATTTATGCAATTTAAATAAAAAAAAATTAATTTCGGCTCAAATACTGAATTTTTATTATTTTAAAATTATAAAGAAGAAATTTTTAATTAATAAATTTCTCTGTGATTGGAAATCGATTTTTTTCATAGATAATAAATATGCTTATGGAAAAAACGGTAAAAATAATTTTTACTCCATTAAATGGTATAAACATTTAAATTCATATAGCTTAAGTTCTTATAATTTCTTTCTAGTAAAATGTTGATTTTTTAGCACTTTAAAAATGCTTATAAAGGTTTAATTTCAAAAGGTTTTTCAGCATTTATCATAGATTCATCAAAATATTTTGTTCGATAGATGGCGACAGTACCCTGAAACAAAGCTCATAGAATCGGTTGTGCGTTCGTTATTACTCTACAAAATTCACATTAATTTTTTTCGAAAAGAAGCACGATTTTAATCCTGTTGTGTTTTGGAATATGACATACTTTTGAATTTACTTTTATTATTAGGAATAAGTAATAATTCAAATTTCAAAAAACACATCACATCGGTGAAAGGGGGGGGGTATCATAGCATTGTTTGTGTTTGGCTAAATCTGTTAATAAGATCAGTGGGGAAAAAAGTTAAAAAACAAAACAAAAATAAAGTTCAGTATATATTTCTAAAATATTTTGAATCATGCTATTTAATATTAAAACGAGAGCAGACGAGTGTTTCAAAAACAACGCAACTGAAACTAGCAGACAGAAGATCGTATCGTCAAAAGCGCATGCGCATTTTTGGGATCCGACATCCGACGCAGGCCAGAGTGCTTTTCGAAGGGGATGTGATGGTTACGGACAAATGAAGTGAAGCGAACTCAAATGAGTTGTAAGTAGTAGGGTGTGGAGGGTAGGTAAACAAACTGTGTAATCTGTAACTTCTCAAGGAAACACCGACTTGTCTTACCTCAGAACATCGTAAATGTAAATGTAAACACGGTCTTTACACTTTACGCCCTTATATCCCGTTTTCAATTTCCAAGTCCAAAACAAATCATGTTTAAAGTTTTTAAAAGTTATTTATGCTCTAGAAATGTCTTATTAATAAAAACGTTGCCAAAATCATATTCTGCACAAACATTTAAACCGTTTTATGAAAACTTTTTCAAATATGCTGATAACATAGCTGTAAGAGATCAATTTGATTCCTATAAATATCGAGACATTTTGTACACCAGCGTTTTAATAGCCAAACGAATAGAAGATTTAGCTCTCAGTGGGCATAAAACTCCCGAAAGAATTTCGTTTTTGTGTCCTAATGAAGCAATTTACGTTTCTGTGCTTTTAGCTTGTTGGATTTCTGGTAATATCGCTGTACCGCTCAGTTTTAATCATCCTGAAACCCTTCTTGAGCACATGATTACAAATTCTCAGAGCAGTTTAGTAATTGCTAGTGATTCTGTTTCTGGCACGGTAGAAAAAGTTGCAAAGAAATTTGGTATAAATTATTTTACTGTTGATTCTGTTGTCAGGGATTTATCCAGTTTTAAAGAAATATATTCGCAATCACCTTTTTTCTCTTGGAGTTCTGATTATAGGGACAGAAATGCATTAATAATCTATACCAGTGGGACTACAGGTCTTCCCAAGGGAGTTGCACTTACTCATGACAATCTTTTTGCTCAGGTAAGTTTACAATCATAGCTGATACTGAATCTGATTAGCATTCAGGTATGAGCCCATGATGCATGGGCTTGAACTTAGAAAGATCATACCTGAAAATTTTACTTGAACCAGAAAAGTGTATGAGATGTTTTAATTTGAGAAATAAGAGCCGTTTGGAAAAGTCACATAAAATAAACTTTTACAGGGATACTGAATTTCGTAAAGCAATTGCAATATTGAATTTGAGTTAATCGTAGGAAAAATATAGATAGCAGATCCATGTTTCATCTGTCAAAAACCTACATGTGATTTCATTTTTAGAATATTTCCTCAAGTAAATATGAAAGGGTAATTCCAGGGCCTGATTATGACATAATAGGGCCCTGGGACTTCAGATATTTTGGCGGCCCCTTTTCCAGAAAATACACCAATAAATTAACAACATTTTCTAAATATATATTCAATGAATTCCATTTAATTAGACCACATTGGAATAAGATCAATTTGGACCTAATAACTGGCTGGTCCGATTACACAAAAATGTTCCTAAGATTTCAAGAATGGATATGTTTATATTAAAATCTTATACAATGATCTTTGTTATGTCCATATCACACCTTCTCCTACATTCAATCTTCAATTCAATCAAGTATTTCGTTCAACTTGTTCGACTATTTCACTCAACTGGTTGACTGGAAATAGTAATGAGCAAATCTATGATGTCACTGCAGCCTCTCCATTTGCTTGCCTCTGATTGGTCTATCGGAGAAGTTGAACAAGTTGAATGAAATACTCAATTTTTCCCGGACTGGCTGGGAAAAGTTGCAGATGTTGAACATACATATTGCACAAGGCTCACCAAAATGTTGTGGAAAACAGTCGAACGAAAGTGTTGCTTGAATTGAAGATCGGGAAGGTGTGATATAGGCTTTATACAACACAAGTGTCTTTCAAACACACATTACTGTTATATATGAACTTTAAATATTGAAAACTAATTTTACAAAATTTTCACAACAATGAACTAACTTAATAGTCAGCATGATAAAAAAAAAATTCATAACCAGAGACTGTTTTATACCAGATAAATCTTGAAGTAAGGATGCAGTCAAATATCCTCAAATGACAGGTCAGTTTTTATAAATATGAAGTATAAATGATGAAAAGTAAAAAAAGAAACAGTTGAATTTTAGTAAACAATGAGGAAACTACATAATTTCTAAAAATTAAAAATTTGACCTAAATCTCTCTGAATAAATGTTTTCCAAAAAAGGTCCAACTGTTGGTAGAGGATTTTTTTATGAACAATTTGGAAGCCCTACAAATCTGGGAGCTTTGGACAAATGCCCGAATTGCCCATGTGATAATAAGGCCCTGCCCAGGGCACTTTTCAAATCCTATGCACCTATATACAGGGTAGTCCCGAATTCATGGTACAAACTTTAAGGGTAGATACAGGACATTGTAACAATCATTTATTGTATAGGAATGTATGGGCGCAAGTGACAGGGTGAGGCACAAACAGGGGATATAAAAGAGAAATGGAGTTATTGGTTCGTTTCTTTGCTGGTAGGGGGCAGTAGATGTCTAACTGCTATTCATCATGATGCATCTGAGAAGGGGAAAGTGCCATTCACAATTGTGTTGATGTCTACGATGGGGGACTTAACGTATGCCAAAAAAGCAGACATGCATTACATGTACGGTTGTGCAAATGGCAACAGCAGAGCTGCGCTACGAATGTATCGCATGCAGTTTCCTGATTGACGAATGCCGGATCATAGAATTTTTCAGCGTTTTTCTTGAACGTTGTATAAACCTGAGTCAAGTACAAGAGCTGTTGCTCATCACTTAAGTGTGAGTCATCAGACTGTTTGTAGAGTGTTAAATGAAAACTTCAGCCTTTTCCCTTTCATTTTCAGCGAGTATTGAATCCGGCAGACTATCCTCTTTGCCTGAACTTCTGCCAGAGGGGGGTACAGCAATGTGTGCTGTAGCTGGACTTCATAGCTCATGTGCTAGGTGATGTTTATACACAAAGGTGTCTTAACCCCTTCCCTGTTTTGCCCGTATGCCGTACAGGCACGGCTATCAGGCCTTTACTGATTTGCCCATACGCTGTATGGGCAATCTGATTTCTATTTGGCTTTCACTGTTTCTCCCGTATCTTTTCTATTTTTAGTAACAAATTATTCGTGTAGATCTTTTGTAAGAAAACAATTGAATTGTAATCGAAAATAAAGTAATTGCACTATTTTACCTGTAAATGTGACTTCCTTGTAGCGTTCATGTAGGGAAAAAAAACAACTTGCAGGGAAAATAGATTATTTTCATTAAAGAAAAAAAGTTGTAATAAATGCTTAAAAATATTAGAAATGTTAATTTTAATAACATATCTTTACTTTAAAATGTAAAATGAACAAAAAAATGTGACATTTTGGATCGAATTCTGGAAAAAAATGAAACTGTTAAGGGGTTAAATGCACACAATTCCCATGTGAGGGCAACCGAGAATCCACGTGCAACGTGACCACATGTGTATCAGCAACGATTCTGTATGGGCTGGTATTGTTAATGACTTTTCGATTGACACATACTTACTACCGACGCGACTTAATGGTGAATGTTATCTTATTCTTTTGGAACATGTGTTACCAGAACTGCTGCAGTATGTTCCAATCGTCAATCCTAACCGCATGTGGTTACAACATGATGGATCCTATACAATAAATGATTGTTACAATGTCCTGTAGCTACTCTTAAAGTGTGTACCATGAATTTGGAACCACCCTGTATAGCTGGTTCAAATTTTGTGTCCCTGTACATAGATTTATACTCAATTTTTGGCCTATTTGTGTATGTGTGTCCAGGGTACGTGCCTCAATTCCTCATCAGGAGTGATTCTACTGTAGCATGCAAGGGGGGGGGGCATGTTACAGTAACTGTACTGTACTGTAACATGCAAGGGCAACCCCCCCCCTCCGATATTTATGAGATTTTTTTTTTTTTTTTTTTTCAGAAGATTTTCTTTGGAAATCGAGTTGAGCTTCCCCATTCCTTTTTTCTTCTCTCTTGAGGGCTTCTGTGTCGTGTAACTGCGTTTTTTATATTTGGCCATTTCTGTCTCTGACTATATTCCTAGGATGTTCCAGAATTCTTGTTTACAATATTTTATCAAGGTCAAAACATTACTCAAGTTTTCCCAAACTTTTAGAATGATCTTGGAGGATTTCGTTTTGGATATTTATGGTGTTACAAATCAAACTTTTATGCATTAGCCATGGTAAAAAAAAAAAAAAAAAAAAAAAAAGCCTATATTAATCGGTAATAGAGAATGGCATTCTCAAACCCAAAATACTCTCTTAAATTCAGATCAAGTTTTTCTCAGTATTGAGTTCAAAATAGCGCCTCTCCGAAGATGGCGCCCCTTGCTTATCTTGCTTACTGTGTCGGGGCGCTCCTGCGTACGATCCACCCGTTTGGTAATTAATAACGCAACTTTTAATATAACTCTTATTAGTATAATAAAATGCAGTATTATTTCTAATAAGAACGTATAAAAGATTCACCGATCGCTATACTAGTGTAAAATTATTCTTTTTAAATTATTTAAACAATCTTGTATTTTAGATAAATTTAAACTTGATTTTTAACATTCATTAATAAAAATGTATTCTTTATACAATCATTATCAAAAATCAAAGCTGGAATCATTAAAGCTGTGGCCCACAGTTCAGTCTTCAAATTGAACATGAGGCAAAATATTTTTCAATAACCCGTGTATGTTTATCTAGAAAGTGCAAGAAATCAGTCGTAAATTTTTTGACTCCTCAGTTACCTTGTTGCCGGAAGACTATCGTCCAGAGGTTTCAGTGTATCCATTATGTCTACGCGTAGACCACCTATTATGTACTATCATCCGGTACTTGAGTCATAAATTACGTTCTGGATGCAGTGGCGGCTCATCCATTTGAGGAGATGAGTACGTGAAGCCCCAAAGTAAAATATCTATATAAATAAAATTAGACTTTTCTGTACACTTCTTGGAATTCAAAAATTTTAAAAAAAGTTTGTCTGTCTGTCATTCTGTCCGTGACGCTTTTTTGTTTAAGTATCACGTAAAAACGAGTGAAGCGAATGATATGAAATTTGGTGTCATGATAGATGGTCACTCAACTTAAAACATAAGCGTCGAATTTTTAAAAAATCTTCATTAGATTTCGAGATTTTGTGAAAATCCTTTCAAACTGCGTAAATTTGTGTTCCAGCATCACGTAAAAACGACCGAAGCGATTGAAATGAAATTTGGTATCATGATTGGTGGTCACCCAACTTAAAACATTGTCGTCGAATTTTAAAAAAATCTTGATTAGATTTTGAAATTTTGCGAAAATTGTTTCAAACTGCGTAAATTTGTGTTCGCACATCACGTAATAGCAAAGGTGAAAAAATGGTATTTGGTGAAATGATAGGTGGTCATGCACCTTAAACTATAAGCATCTTAAAAAAAAAAAAAAAAAAAAAAAATCAGATTTTGGGATTTTGCGAAAATCTTTTCAAACTGAGTGAACTTTTGTTCACGCATTACATAATAATGACTAAAGCGAATGATATGAAATTTTGTCACATGATGTTGCTCAACATAAAGTATAGGTGTCCAATTTTTTAAGCATTTTGATTAGATTTTGAGATTTTGTGAAAATTCTCTCAAAATGCGGTTATATTTCTTCAAGCATCGCGTAATAACGACTAATACGAAATTTGGTGATATGATAGGTAGTTGCTAATCTTAATTTATAGGTGTTGAATTTAAAAAATATTTTGATTACATTTTGATATTTTGTGAAAATCGTTTTAAAATGCTGAATTTTTTTTTCCAGCATCACGAAATAAAGACTGCAGAGAATGAAACGAAATTTGGTGACATGATAGGTTTCAACTCAACTTAAATTCTAGGGTTCCAATTTTACAAAAATGTTGATTAGATTTTGAGATTTTGCGAAAATTATTTCAATATGCGGAAATATTCGTCCGCTCATCACATAATTACGACTAAAGCGAATGAAATAATATTACTAAGTTACTCTCTAACCTGTAATATTTTAACAATGTACATAGGGCCGTGGTAGCCCAGTGGTTAAGGCGTTGGACTCGTAACCGGAAGGTTGAGGGTTCGATACCGGCATACCACTAAAGACCACAGTGTACATGCGGTGTACGTGCACGTTAAATCCTTGGTTCCGAAAGTCCTCTCAGCGGTCGCTAGCAGTTTCCGAGGGGTGCCAATATTCAGAACCCCCCCCCCCCCCTCCACCTTCTGATGAGGTTCCAAATTGTGGCGGGAAATTCCTGGAAGGACGCATATGTAGCTCTAAGCGACACATTCAGTGACGCGAGCTGTCCTCTCCTGGCAAATAAACAATATACATAAAAATTATAACTTCGCTTTCTTTACTTTGGCAACATTCTACATCCATTCTGTGTACTCCTACAATGCTAACGAAAGTTCTTGCTTTTTGAAATTTGCATTCATTTTTTTTTTAATACTAACCCGTCAACGGCGGGTACTTCAGCCAATATAAAATAAACACATTGACAAATTATTATTTTTTTAAAATATTAAATACACTTCTAGATTTTTGTGAATTTAAAACGTCAGTTTTACTCTCTTCCCCCACTATTATTAAAATACTCTTATTATGGCTAACGCACTGTAGTGTAGGTTCTACAGTACAGCCTTTAATCGATCGCTCGTGCGAACGGAAAAATTCCCTTCTGATCCGCTCTCTGAGAACAGAAGCGGAGAGAATTGAGAAGCAGTACGGCTCTTCTGATATCATTCCGTTCGCACATTTTCGGTGTGGACAAGGGACATTTTTTGCGGTTATCTCTTCCGGATTTTCCCTTGGTTTGTTACGTTCGGTTAGTTAAACCATTTTTATTTCATTTTCTTATTATTTTCTTCATTTCTATCCTTTTTCCACTAAAATATTTTTTTTTAGAAACTAGTGTAAATAATTAAGATGGGAGCAAAAGAAGTGTTTCGGAGCTAAAGCAAGGACAATTTTCAATACTATCCTTTGATAAAAAATTGAAATAAAATGAATCAAGACTTGTACCTTTGCTAACACTTATCTTGGTGACGAAATGTAAGACAAAATATTACTCGTTTTCTTTCAGTTGCGTGCATTGTTTTCCTTTAACTGCTGGAAACGCAAATATATTTTAATTTGTAAGGTGCGTTGTATCTGCCTATTTAATTTTCGACATTTGTTTTGTGAACCTCCATTTAAATAAACCACGAGCCGCCAGTGTCTGGATGCTCTCTCGTAATTCGGGGACATTTGAAGAGAACTGAATGTCAACGTGAGATATTTTTTTCTCATATGATTCTACTTAGTCTTTCATTCCTTATATAGTAATAATCTGCTGTACTCGTCTTTTTAAAAAGCTGCATATTTAAATAGAAACTGCTTTAAAGTCTGCGTTTCTGGTTCTCCTTCCCAAGAGAACCTTCAAGTTAAGGTAAGAAATATTGTACTTTTGCAGTTTTCTATATTGCTGAATGCTAATTATGATTTTTTGAAATAAAAATGCGTGTTTAAAATTTTTCAGTGCTTAAGGTTGTTCTTTTAATTATATTTTTACAAGTAATAATGCAAGAAATAATACAAGTTTTGAGCATCTTCTCGGGAAAAAAAAAAAAAAAAAAAAAAAAAAAAAAAAAGTTGATATCAGTAACTGGAAAAGAATTCAAAATGTCTTATATTTCAAATGCCAGGAAAAAAAAAAGCCCGAAAAAAATTCATTTTGATCCGTTTGGTAATCGGGTCAGTAAAATATTCGAATTGTAGAAAATAAATGCCATCACACGTACATTCATTATTAGCTGGTGTGCATAATCTATCGAAGTGCAAATCACTATACGAGATACATGGTAAAGCAAGTATAAATTAGTTTTGACCTGACATAAATATTAAATATAGTTAATTCGACTGCTGAAGAAGGATAAAACATTTTTGTATCACTGACATATGCCCACCCCCCAATGGTAGGGACTAAAGCCCGCCTGAATGTGGAGAGTTAAAAGGGAAATTTAAAAAAAAAATAGAAAATTGTCAGTTAATGAATTAAAATGTTTTATTCTTAAAACTTGTCCTCAGATTATTTCTATCACTTTTTTCACATAACGAATTACGTTGATAATGGGCTTCTATGGGTAAATGGTATGGCGTTCTATGGACAAATGGTACAGAAGGTTTTGATGTTAAAAGAAAGTAGCTGTAATCGGCAAACAAGCCAAAATGCAATCAAGAAAGGAAGGGGGTGGGGGATTTAACGTATTTTAAATAATTGTATTTTTTAATCACTTTTTTTATTTAAAATTTTTTTTAATTTTCAGATATTACAGTTTTCTGAAGAACTTTTATGGGTTTGCCCTTTCCCTTTTTAGGGGGAGGTGGAGGGGGGGGCGCAAAATCTTCAGTTGTCCCCGGGCGCTGGTAACCCTAGCTACGCCTCTGTTTAAATGAGAATGAAACATTTCAACGAGTACCTATTTTTTTACTTCATTAAAAAACTTAAAATGTACTTCAATCTAAAATGAAAATACTTTTGTTAAGTATAGTAATATCTCGACTTATGCTATCCTGATTAATGTGATCCCAGAGTTGCGAGATTTTCAAATCTCCTTGATTCATCTTTGTTTACTTCCAAAATACTAAATTAACAGTAGTTTGTTATACATATGTATTATTAAATATTTTTTTCATAATTTTTGTTTTCTTTAATCTCCAGCCTAATTAAAAGTAATTTGTATAGCAAATATTTATATGCGAAATTAAACATTGTATAAGTTTGGGGTGTTACTGTAGTTATGTTGGTTTTATAAATGTTTCTTCTTGTTCAGGACCCTGAAAAATCATTGTCGTGATGTGACATCAAAATTTTCAGTCTCCCCAACCCTTCCTAGTAAAAATTCTTCCCCCTTTGAAATATTTATGTAATTACCTGTTTATTTAGTTGAGATTGTTAATAGGAAATGATTAAAAAGATTCAAAATAAGAAATTGAAATTAATGATAAGTTTTTAAGCTTGAATTTATTTAAAATACACCGATCACTTGAATATATAAATTTTAAGACTTTTTTTTTTTTTAACACAAATGAAGTGTTTATTTAAATATTGAATATGCCATTTTTAAGAATAATACTAATTTGTCATTAATACTAGTTTGGGATCAATGCAGGTGAAATTTCGATCCATTTTATGGCCCCTACTCAAAATTATAATCTATTTAAACAGCCCCTTCACAAATTTATAATGAATTAAAATGTCCCCTTCACAAAAATATAATTCATTGAAACTGCCCCTTCACAAAAACACAGTCAATTAAAGCAACCCTTCATTAGCATTTCACCATATATTTTAACTTGTTTTGTAAGATATTTTAAAAAAAAGTGACTTTTACAAAAACTGGTATGAAAATTCCCCAAAATCAGGGACGTGCCAACGTCTTGGAAAGTGGGGGGGCGAACGATTTTTTCTGACATCGGGAGGGGGGGGCAGTCATTTCACCAGCCTCTCATCCCCCCCCCCCTCCACCAACAAATGTTTTTAAAATAAAGGGTGTCAACCTTGGAACCAGGAAAATTTTTGTTTGTACGTCTATCGCTCAATTACAATAATAATTTTCTTCAGGGCGGGGCAGCAATTTGCTCCCCCCCCCGCCAATTTTTATAAATAATCGGCTTCAATCTTTTTTAGCCTCGTCTGTACACCCTCTCAAAAAAGTATTCGAGTGTAAGCCAAATTTCCTGTATCAGTTTCATGTAAACTAAATAATTTACCGTTTTTTTTTTTTTTTTTTTTTTGTATCTCAATAGTTTGCTTAAAATAAGTTTTCTTCGTGCGGAAGGGGATGCGTGGTGGCAGCTATTTCGCCCCCCCTTCGTTTGAGCTAGTAAAATTTTCGTTTATGCCTCATTAGTTTGTTTAAATAACCGTTTTCTTGAGGGGGAAGGGCTAGAAAAATTGCTTCCCCCTATCCTGAAGGAGAAAACTATTGTAAGCAAATTATTGAGGGGGCGAATATTGAGAAGTATAAAATCAGAGGGGGCGAATTATATAGTTCGCCCCTTCTACTCATTTACCGAGGGGGCGATAAACCCCCCTGCCCCCCCTGTTGGCACGTGCCTGCCCAAAATAAATGTTGAAATTCACCAAAGTAGATAGTAAAAATCACAAAAATGGGACCTGAGAAAAAATTCCTGGATCAACTCCCGATAATCATAAAGTATTAAAAGTATCATTATTAATAATTTATGAAAGAGCAATTTTTTTTTTTTTTTTTTACAATTATTCTAGTTATAGAGGTAAGGGAGTTACACGGAAAGGAGAGAAGTGTGACCAAATATTAACCTGTAAATTTTTAGATGTCTTCTTCTTCTACCCAAACTCAGGTAGACTTATAAGGTTTAGTGGAATTTTTTGTTTAGAAATAGTAGGAGCACAATGGGCGTGACTAGTACAAATAATCAGTAGTCTCATTTGCTCTGTTGAGATTACACTTTTTGTTAAAAGTACTACATGCTTCCTAGGTGTATTTAAAAGCATGTGATTTTGTTCTTTGCTTTTTATGTTTGGATTTGTATTTTATATAAATATTGTAAAATATAATAGTATTATATGTATTTCTTGTTTAAACTGTGTCTACAAAGAAAAAAATCTGGAATTTTTTTAAAAACATATTTCCAAAAGTAGAAGCTGACAAGAAATGATAAGTAGATTTTATTGAATTCTCTGGTTTCATATATTACAGACAATCAGTTTATATTCTGTATTTGGAAGAACTAGTAGCAGCATTAACAGGATGCTTCACAGCACACAAAAAGGAAGTTTTTGCTTTTTACAATGTAATGTCACAGCACTGCATCCAAAAGTCATTTAAAGATATTGAACCAGCTATCGGACTTTACATTGAGGATTTAAAACACAAAATTATTTCTGTAATAGAAGGGGAGTGGGACCAGTTAGTACATAAATGGAAGAAAACAAAACCATATGATGTGCCTAAATATGCACTCAAGGAGAGCAACAGTGAAATTTTTCCAGACATGAATATCCTACTTCAGCTTCTAGCGGCTCTACCCGTGTCAACAGCATCAGTTGAACAATCATTTTCAACCTTAATAAGACTGAAAACTTTTCTCAGAAATAGCACAGGGGATGAGAAATTGAAATCTTTTGCTCTAATGTCTGTGCATCACGAAATGCCATTAATTAAAAAAATTAAAAAATCTGAAGTGACTTTACTTGACTTTCCAAATACTTGAATTTTGATAAGCGTTTAAATAAATTTGATTCAATTCATCGGATGTAGTGTTCAGATGTTAGTACACTTCAAATAATTTGACTGTATTGGCTGCAGTATATATGAATACTTTTTTGTATTTTTGTGAAAAACTGTCAGCCTTTCACATACTAAAATCAATACAGTATGTAAGGCAGTTACAGTATGCATACCTAATTTTAGCTCAAGAACACACCATTTAAGCATTAGCACACTTTAAATGATTTGTGTCCATAGACCTCAATGTATAAGAATTTTTTTTTGAAAACCTGAGAACAAACTATAAGCTCTATACCCACCAATATTATGCAGGTCATGTGACCACGACCTGTAAAAATATTTTAGATTTACTGTAATGCTAAGGTTTGCATTCATTAAACTATTGTTTCATGCTTTATTGTTCTGTGTTTATATTGCTTAATTAAAACATTTTAATATTTTAAGACCTAATTTCGAATTAAAAAAAAGATGACACATTTGTTTTATTCATAACATCAAAAAACGTATCTTATTTTATGTTTTGGCTCATGCTTCTAATTTTCTAGGTGTCGGCTCTTGTCAATGCTTGGGAAATATCATCTTCAGATGTCATTTTGCACACTTTACCTTTGTATCATATGCATGGAATAATGAATGCCCTTCTATGTTTATTAAGTGTAGGTGGAACTGTTGTGATGCGACCAAAATTTAAGGCCTCTGAGGTTTGCTTTTATTTAAATTTACTGCATTATATTTTAAAGCTTTTGTTCAACTTGTTTTGATTTTTGTCTATTGTTAAGTTAATGTTTTAAAAATTGCATTTTCACATAATTTTGTACATATTTGAACTGCAAGTTTGACGTTTTCAATCTTTGCATCACTTGAAAGTTCTTTTGATTGTGCAAAACAATTTAAAATTAATTTGGATTCCTTATTTAAATTTTTGATCATTGTAATTTGATGAGGGTAAATATCTCTCAGTATTAAGGACCAAGTTATTTTTCATTTTTCAAAAACTGCCTTACAGCTAAAAATCATACCTTTAAAATAGTATTCTGGTAAAGGAAATACAAGAGAGTTATTGATGTAACTGATCCTGTTTATTTTCAAGTACATCTTGATGCTGTGAAAATTAAAAATTTCAAGGAAGCTGCATTTTTAAAAAAATTTTATTTTGTCATCTTCATCTGTATAAATACTCATCATATATGAAGATTAATGCATCCAGTTATGTGGTAAATAATTTGTCTTTTCTGTGTCTGGCATGCCCACATTGTATTTTTGTTTTCAGTGAAAACTGTTCATACTCCTTTTTAACGTTGTTTTCCCCTCTTTTTTATATCACAATCGGGAATAATACCGTAAGCGGGGGGGAGGCTGAGTTGGCGACTTTTTTTTTTGTTGCCAACGTCTAACCTTGGCAACTTTGCTTTCTCGCCAAACATAACATAAACATACCTAGTTATATAAGAAAAAATAAAACCCAAAACTACAATAGACTTATCTAAACACCTTATTAAAACATTTGTACACATACTTAAATGCAATTACTAACAAAATGAACAAGAACAAAGCACTACGTCTGGGCTATGGGTATGTTAAAAAATAAATTCTATAAAACGTTCAAAAGAGGCAAAATACTAAAATATGTTTCTGCAGAAAAATATACAACAAAATTTCTCTTAAAATGTTAAAATCACAGTTTAAAATTAATAGAAAAACACTCAAATAAACCGACTACCTCCCCCCCCCCCCCTCTCGAGATTCATTCAATTTTAATATCTTCAAAACACACAAAATTTACATTACTAAAAACAGAATAAAATCAAAACTCACCACAAACAACCCCAAAATCCTTAAACATTAATTCATATTAAACCAAAGTATAGTACCCGTTTTCTGAAAATCCGTGTAAGTAAACCCATATATCGAATAAAT
>JAWZYV010013015.1:0-177674 GCA_038373885.1 Cheiracanthium punctorium | reverse complement strand
CAAAATTACTTATTGTGGAAAAGTACTCGAAAATAATTTTGGTCAATTTGCTATTGGATGGGAGAATTATAGGATGTCTTTTATCATAATTTAAATTTGAATTATTAATTCGCCCTCCAACACGAATAACGTTCTCATTGTCGAGAAAGGGATTAAGGAACTTTAACTTACTTGAAGTGGGTACAGGTTCTCCTTTCTTTAGTGCAGAAATTTCTGACGAAAAATACTTACCCTGAACCTGTTTAAAAAGGATTGATTGCGCGTAATGAATTTCACTGATCGCTAATGGTCCGGATCCTTTTGACAAAGGGTTTTAGCAATTGTGGTAAAATCTAAAAATAAATGCTAAAATATTAATTAGTTTACAGAAATTATTAGTCAAGTTAATTAGGCTGTCGATGAAATCAAAGTTTGTTATAGTTAAGGCAGTCTTAGCAACTGGTTTAAGTTCAAGAGCAGCTGCATCATTCAGGGGAAAGTCACTGTTTTGAGAAAAGTTCACAGATTGTTCCTTGAGAAATGGCGGTCCAATCCACCAAAGGTCATGCTGAATTAGTGCCTTGACATCGAGTCCACGCGATAGAACGTCCGCCGGATTTTCAGATGAAGCAACGTGGTACCATTCGTAGTCTTTCGTGAGAAGCTGAATTTGTGCCACTCTATTTGACACAAACTGTTTTAAAAGATGAGGAGGTGAATTGATCCACGCAAGGGCGATGGTGGAGTCAGAGAACAGTCTAACAGCGTTGATTTGAAGCTTTAAGGCCTCGTAGACTTTCTGGACCAACTTCGACAGCAAAAGACAAGCTTGTAGCTCAAGGCGTGGAATGGTCATGGTTTTCATCGGTGCTACTCGTGATTTACTGCAGAGGAGTTTATTCATGCACTCATTTGTGTTCGACACAGCCTGAATGTAGATAACTGCGCCGTAAGCAGCCGATGACGCATCTGCGAATCCATTAATCACAACAGACTGAACGTCGGGTGTCAAGAAGCACCTTGGGACCTTAATGGACTCCAAGTCTGGTAATGCCTTGCAAAAAGTTTCCCATTGTTTTGAAATATCTGCGGGTAAAGTTTCGTTCCATTCTAATTTTAATGACCACAACTGTTGCATATATATTTTCGCCTGGGCAATAATTGGACCAAGAAGGCCAAGTGGGTCATATATCCGTGCAATTTGAGAGAGTACATCTCGCTTTGTAACACTGCAATTTGTAGTGATGTCAACCTTATACGAGAAAGTGTCACTGGAACTATTCCATAGCATGCCTAACGTTTTGACTGTAATTTCTTCCGAATTTCGATCGAATGGAAAAGTCTGGGGTTCAGTATTTTGAACCTGTTTTGTGCACCATTTGTGCAACTGCATGCCACCTCTCAGAAGGAGTTCAGTCAGTTCTGATCGAATTTGTTCAAAACTTTCTAAATCGGATGAGCCGGATAGGCAATCATCCATGTAAAAATCTCGAAGTACAATGTTCGAAGCTAAAGGAAAATCATTTCTTTCATCTATTGCGAGCTGTTGCAAAACACGCGTGGCTAAGTAAGGTGCACACGCAGTGCCGTAAGTGACAGTATTCAATTGAAAAACCTTTGTTGGTGAGTGTTGACTGTCCTTCCACAGGATTTTTTGTAGTTTAGTTTGCGAAGGATGTAATTCGATCATTCTAAACATTTGTTTAATGTCTGTAGTGAAAGCGTAAATATGTTTTCTAAATCGTATTAAAATAGAAAAGAGATCTTCTTGAATTACCCCCCCCCTTGCAGAGCAAATCGTTTAGAGAATTTTTCTGTGTAGTCTTGGCACTGGCGTCAAACACCACCCGCAATTTCGTGGTTTTGCTAGTTGGTCGCAAAACGTCGTGGTGAGGAAGATAGTAACCTTCATGGCAATCCTCATTTTCTTTCACCTCAACCATGTGGTGTAGGGCTTCGTATTCGGCTAAAAATCCAATATAAAGTTCCTTCATAGTAAGATCCCGGTCTAACCTGTGCCATAAATTATTTAACCTTTTCGAAGCAATGCCTTTGGAACTGCCTAACAATGTTTCAGAGCAATCTGGTTTGAATGGCATTTTAACAACATATCTGCCATCAGGCTTTCTAGAATGTGTTTTTTCAAAATGCTCATTACAATAATTCAATTCTTCACTAGCAACCTTTTTGGTATTTTCAACCTCTTCTACTTCCCAAAAAGCAGTCAATGCTTTATCGAGACGCTCTGATTCCACGGTTAAAAAACATGAATCGGATGTATCGATATCCGAATTTGAAGTGTTTAGAGCGCCCGATACAACGTGACCAAAAATAGTTTCAACTAACATTAACTGCGAATCATCAATTTTAATTTTATGAGAACCTAATAATTGATAAAATATACCAGCACCGATTAATGCGTTTATACGCTTCGGTCTATTCCAATCATTATCCGCTAGCGTTATATTTTCAGGTAATTTTAAATTGGACGTATGAATAAATGTGGGTGGAAGCTCTGCAATTTTAGGTACTATTAACATATCCAAGTGATACGACTTAGTTTTGTTTCTGTTTGTGAGCTCAGTACTAACAAAGGATTTTGCGGTTAAGCCAGTATCGTTTAAACCAGAGATCGAGACGAGCGTTTTTTGTTACCGCAATCCTAATAACTCAGCTCTATAACTGGTTAGTAAATTCACTGTGGAACAACTGTCCAGTGCTGCGATTAATGGCCTATATTCACCAAAACAATCCCTTAAGTAAATCACAGCTGTGTTTAGAATTACACAAGAATTTTTTCTCTGCCGCACAAACAAAGTCGACTCTTGAGTGGTCGAGGGGGGGGTGTGGCGCCTCGCAGATAGGCGATGATTCATTATGTTCAAGTGGATTATGCAGGAGAGAATTGTGGCTTTTCGATTTGCATAAAAAACAGCAGTTTTTTGATAAACAAGGAGAGGAATGCTTATTAAGGCATGAAACACAGAGGTTGAATTTTTTTACTATATCAGCTCGATTAGAGACATTCATTTCTCTAAATTTATGACATCTATAAAGAGAATGCTTCTCGTTACAGTTTAATACGCAGTTCGATTTTGTGTTCGTTAAGAATGATCTCTGAGGAGTTGGCTTATTGCTAGGTTTAGCAATGAAAATAGATTTCTTTTTCTCGGGAAAATATCCCTGCAAAATTCTGCTACGTTCTTCCAAAAAGCTTAAGAAGTTTTCTAACTTCGGAATTTCATTTTTACTCAGTTTCATTTCGAAACTTTTTCGTACTTCTGGATCCAGTTTTTGGAACAAAATGTGCATAATTAATATATCTGATAAGTCATTTGACTTAAACTCTAATAAGTTTAATGCACGTAGGTTACATCGCGTGTTATCAATCATTTGCATTAATTGATTCGGTGAGTCTGGGACCCTTGAGAGATTTAATAATTTTACAATGTGGCAATCAATGACTGCTCGTTTATTTTCATATCTCTCTTCTAGAGAAGACCAAAGTGATTCATATGTATCTTGGGCCGATTCTAATCTTTTAACTTCTCCTCTTAGACAGCCCTTCAGATAGCATAGTTGCTGAGTTGGGCTTAAATCTTTATTATTTCCAATAATTGATGTAAACTGAGCTTTAAAGTTTTGGAAATCTTCATATTTTCCCGAAAATAGTGGTAACGGTAAGTCGGGAATTTTAAAGTTACTCACATGAGAGGTAGGGATTTCACTTTTGTTTTTATTAGAGTCAAACTTAGAGAGTAAAATCATTAAGCCTACCTCTGCTTCCTCGAGCTTCTCTTCTAGTTCGGCTGACGATGCTAAGGCCTCCGTCACATCTGTTTTTTCTGGCAGTAGGGTGTAGGAACGAACGAGATCCGCAACGTTGTTTTTTAAATCCGTTGCTCCTTTTAGCTTGCTTCTAAGTAATATTGCCGCTTCATCAGCATCTTGATCTGCTAGGTTTAAGTTCTTCGTAAAGTCGCAGAGTTTATTTATTTTTCCTTCGAGAACGCCTTTCTGGCGATTTAAGCTTGTTAAATTTGACATTACGCTAGTTGCTCCGGCTGGTCCAAGGACCAAATGTCGGGAGCCTTCAGGTAAACAGTGGACTGTATTTAATTAGTAAGATATTTTATTTTTGTAGATTGTAATAACAGTTACTGCCAAGGGGCAGTTTTGTTACTTAAAGTTTTGAACTAGGGTTCAAATGAAGGAGCTGCTGGGAGCATCCGTACAATATGAGATCAAATCTGAATCTGAAGAAAAAATACAGAGAAGGGTTGCAACCCGTTCAAATAGTGTTGGCGCGTTGGCGTCAGACGGCAAGCGCGCCAAGGAGGTTAAATACAACTAATACAGAACAGGGCCCCCATTTAGACCCATACTTCTGACCCAAGCCTAGTAGTTCGGGAACCAGCTGACATTTTAGGCTCATCATCGCAAAAAGTCTGAGATTTTTTACACGGGTTCATTTTATATTGTAAGTAAAGAAAGTAAACGTCAGCTGACAGAGTAGCAGTGGGTGTAGGCACCCAGGCCAATCCTCAGCTGGTGTTTGAAAGTTACAGCGTCTTGCTAGATGTAGAGGCGCCTGATGTATTTCACTTGCATCAGCTGATCACTTTTACACTGCGAAAAATTCAGCGGGAACGTCTTTCAGGTAACTCGTGTTCAACAGCTGAGCAAAAAATAAATTACACATAACTTGAGGTACGAAATAAATGCAAATTTAAGGGAAATTTTCTTCAATGTTTACATACAGGGGAAGGTGGCCCAAAATGATTCCCTTAAGGTGAAAACTTGCAGAAAATAACATAAATGTTAAATGAAACTTTGAACCTTTGCCACTATATTTTGCATAATAAACATACTTTAATAATATTTAAGCCCAAATTGAGTAACGAAAAAAAAAAAAAATAGAATTTTGAAGAGTCCAAAGGATCATTTCACCCACAGACGTAATATGGTCCTTCATTTGAAAATAATTGCAAATTGTTTTTTATCGGCAGAATAAAAGATGTAAAAGTAATTATGACTATACATAATGAAATAAAATAAGTTTTACAATCATATAGTATGCATAATTTATTTAATGAAGATTTTAAAATAGTAAAGTGTCACAAACAATAAATGCAGAAATGAATTAAATAATTTAATGGGGAGTCATGCATTTTGAGAACGTTTGAAGGGAACCAAGAAAGCTGAACTTAATAAAATAGTTCTTTATAGAAGTTACCTGAAAGAAGTTGTCCGCTGAATTTTCCGCGGTATAAAAGTGATCAGTTGATGGAAGTGAAATACATTGGGGGCCTGTGCATGTAGCAATATGCTGTAACTTTCAATTGCCAGCTGACCACTTTTTCACTTGATCCTGGTAAATTTTATTTCTTACAGTGATTTTTACCAATATTGTTTTGAATGTGACCTTTAGAAAAACATAACTAAAACCTTTATCAAAAACAAAAAATATATATTTATATATGAGTTCAACAAAGGTCATAGTTAGCAGGCACCACTGACCGACAACATAGTCACTAAATTTAGAGAATGGCCTAAAATAACTGTTGTGAAAATTAAAATATTTATTTTAAAAATTACACCTGCTGGAAACCCCAAGCATCTCGACAGTATGTGCAGGCATGTTGTCACTTAAGCTTCTGCTTGACTAATATCAGCATATAAACTGAACTAAAATTTTCAAAGGCTTATTTTCTCACACTTGGCTAGCCATTGTACTTTTTTTTTGTGTTCAATGCTTAAAATAAATGACTGTATCCTGAAGCAAATTTCCCTCATTGTATGCTCACCTGTAAGCTTCATTCATTGCTCATGAGTTACTGTAGTTTCCGTATATCACTGATTTAATTACATATTTTTTAAACATAAATGATACTGATAAAAGTTTACAACTTGTGAAGTCATGAGATAAGTCATTTTTGGTATGTGTAGGTACTGATTGGGACAGTAATGATTTATAAAATTATTGATTATAAATTCATCATTTAATCACTCTTAGTAGGCCAACAGAGTTGTATGGGGGATAAAGCACCGTACTCCGGTTTTGGGTTCAACTCCCAGCGGCCGGGGTTTGATCCCCAACTGGACATGGCTGTCATTGTGTCCGCCCCTTCATAGGGGGTAATGCTGGCCGTCCACTACGTGCGCTCATAATAAAATGGCCACACCTTTGGGTAGTTGTATAGGACAATGCCTAATTGGCAAGTTCCTGCTCCTTTAAAAAAAGAAAAAACTCTTAGTAGTAGTCTTATTCAGATTTTTAATTTTGTTTTGTTTAATTTTATTTATTTACAGGTGCTGCTCGAAACTTCAATAAAGCCGTGATGGATGTCCAAGTTACTAGTTAATTAAAAAATGGTTGAGGGCATGCGATCGGAAAGGAGGACGTCTGGAACGGGCTTTGAACCAGAAGCAAATTTTGTAACAATAAATAAACTTTAATAAATTTTCTTTTAAAACTATCTCTCTTTCTCTATTTCTGAAGTGAACTATTAGTGACAAAGCTGATTAGAAATTAGTTTTTATTAGCTAAACATTTTTAACCCTCATAGCTACAAGTATGCCTCTCAGACACCATTTGCTTATGTTGAAGAAAAATAAATACATTTGTGAGGAAAATATAGTGTATGATTTTTGCATCTAAGATGATGCAGGTGCTAATAACGCAAGTGTTATAATGAAATATATTACATCTGAAATGTAATATATTTAAAGATTGTATTAAATGACTTTAATACTATTAATTACACGCCGTCACAGTATTTAAAGTTTTACACTTATAAACTAAAAGTCAAAATATGAAGAGAATAGGTTGGAGTTGTCGAACAGACAAGACTGCATGCTTCTTGACAAGACTGTGTGCGACTCGATTTTGCCTCTTCCCAAAATATATTGCAGTACATAAACCTCTTGTAGAAAAGTAATCTTGGTTAAGTCTCGGGGAACCTAACAGCTGTGAAAGTGTAGACTAGATATTGTCAGAGGATCTGAAAAGTTAGCTAAGCTAGAACGCTTTATAGAGGTAATGAAAAAATCTTGTACCATGAAATTAAGGTTTTAAGTAAGTAATTTTAGGCTAAAATAAATCTAACTAGTTTGTTATTTGTAGTTTTATGGGTTATTGTATATTTGCATATTTTAGCTTTGACATCTGAAATATCCTCCCTTTAAAAATGAGAATTTCCTGTTACTAACTGGCCTGGCACGTAACATTGGGGAAGCAAAATGTTTCCTAGACAACGCTATTTTCAAATAGGCTATATTTGAATTCTAGGGGATGGGACAATTTCTCACTTTGCCCTTAAGTTACACCATAAGTTACTGCCCTTAAGTTACACCATACACCATTGCTGAAATATTAATCTTCTAAAAATAGATGCTTATTTTGCAATCTTAGGCATGCTATCTTTTGATTACTGCAAAAGATGAGTGCAGTATCAAAAAAATAACATAAAATAGAAGGGTCCGTATGCCTCCTGGATTTTCATTTCAAAAATTAAGGGCCCCTAAATATTCCCGACTTTTATGGGAGACTCCTGAAATTTAGTAACTAATCCTGGAAATATTGTGTATTTAAGTTTTTGATCTGATATTTAAAGTTTCAAAATGTTCCACCGCAGTTATGATCTACCGAAAACAATCTGCAATTATTATTATCTGTTAACAAATTTGACAATTTTTTTCAAAAATTGTATAAATTTTTATTTCAGCTAAATTTTAAATTTAAAAGTTTTAATAAATGATTTTTAAATACAATCATTTTGTTTTGTATTGTTTGTGTAAATGTATATGGTTTCTAATGACGATTCATACATGTGGGTTTTTTTTAATATGAAAACTGTAATTTTCATTCTTTGAGGTTTGCAACTAAAGTAATGCATTACTTTTAAAATTAAGTACATGTTAATTCATCTACCGACCAACATTTTTCATTTAATTTTCTTAAAAGGAATTTAAATTACTTTTAATATTTTTGTAATAAATACTTATTAATTTAAGAAAATTAGGAATGTATTATGCATGAAGCTGGCCTAGTCAAATTTTTAAAAAAGACCCAATTATGGTAACACATTAATAAAAAATACAACATTAATAAAAAATACAACATTTAATAAAAATATGTGCATAGTATTATGCACATATTTTTATTAAATGTTGGATAACATCTTTGTGAACTATGGGTTTTCAATTATAACACATCAAAACACTTTTTTTAAGTGAAAATTACATTAACTTCAAGAAACAATAAAATTTTAATGCACTTAGAAACTTTCGACTGCTCCTGGAAAAATTATATTTGATCCTGGAAAACTCCTGGAATTTACATCACAAAAAAGATTATAAACCCCGAAGAGTATGTAAGTTGCATTGCAATTTGAATAATTTTAGAAAACTTATGGTTGTTTCTCAAAGAGAGTTAACTTTCATTCCAAACAAATGTTGCAGGGTTACCACTGGTCAGGGAATTTCATGTTGGCAAAAAAAGTCAGAAAATATTGCAAATTTTGGCCCCAAACCTGGAAAATCAAATAATTTGGACTGGAAAATCAGTGTTTGTAAATAAACAATGTTTAACCTTACTTTGGAAAGCTAAAAATGTTATATGCAAAGTTCACATCATAAACATAAAAAATAGCCTGAATTTTTATAACATGATAATCTGGAAAAGTTGGAATTTTTTTTCAGAAATTGAGTGTCAACCCTGTGTTGAGAAAATTTGTTATTGGCTAAAGAATATTTTATGCAGCAAATTTTAGCGAAAACTTAAAATTTTTTACTTTAACCTACATAATTTATTTTTTAGTTTGAAAAGGTTGTTTTTTCATACATTATTTGGCATATTATAAAAATCACTATTTTAAAACATTGAGGTTATACAACTGTTTAGTAATTAAATCACCACCTAATATTTCTTTGTCATGAAAGAGGAACACATTGTTTTTTACATTTTTTGAAAATGAACCTTCAGTTTCTGAGAAAATTAATAAAAATATTTAAAAAATGCTGGTACTGAAAGAATTACAAATATATCTTATTGCAGGCAATACACACTTTTGAATGTGCTATTTCATTATTATCTACTACACTGTTCATTGATATGTAAAATAGGGAAAATTGAAACAAATTTATCTAATGAAACCTATTTCATATATAAATGGCTAAGTAAAGATTGGTTTCTCTTGTAAATAGAAAATGACATTAACAAGATATAAATATTTTATTACAATTCTGTAAATTATCTTAGTTTTGCTAATTAACAATTAAGCTTTTATCAAACTAAAAGCATTGAAGAAATTCACAAAACTAACCTTAATAAAGTCCTTGTATCAGTGTTTCAGGCAAAACAATATTTAAGGATAATTAATTGGCTGAAGCACTGATCGGACTAATCTTTTAAAAATCTATATCAGTTCAATAAAAATAAATTGGCAACTGATACGTCCGAGGCGCTTCGCCCATCGTGACATAAAATTAAGAGAATGGGCCAGTCCCTTTAAACCCATCTAGACGCGATGAAAACATAATGGCAAGTAATACCATACGCAGCATCTGGCCCATTATAACACCTAAAGTGAATGGACCAATCCCTCTGAATCCATCGCGGCGCGGCAAAAACTCATTGGGTAGTGATACCTTGGCCGGCGGCAAGTCCAAGATGACATAAAGTGGATGTATCCATGCACTTTCACCACGCCCGGCCCGATGCGTATTCACTGGCGATTCGCTACGCGGCCAGTCTCTGGCCAAGGGGAAATTGCTACTAGGGTATGTCCATGTGTGTGCTACATACAAAAAAACAGTCCGGGTGGCTCTCACGCAACACTTATCTTACACCCTCCTCTCAGTCCGAAAAGCCGTTGATTCGGATCAGAAATCTTTTAAGTTATTTGAACCGTTAGATCTTGTACCGTATTTAAATATATTGACACCAATATGTTATAATTTGTAACGAAATGTTCCAATATTATTGCATATAATTATGTAGCTATAACGGTATGAAAATATCGTTCTGTTCCTTTGACGTTATGGTCTCATACCGTATTTAAAACGTTTTTCTGCGAAATGCTATATTCTATAACTAATTGATACTGTATCGTTATTAAATAGTTAGGTGAGTTTAACGTTATAAACTAAGGGTTAGCATGAGTAACCGAATGCATTCTGTTACTTTTTGTTCAGTTTCTGAGTATAACACAAAACGGAATAACGTTATAATAAGTATACCATTGTATAACGTTATTGCAATAACGTATTCATTTGCGTTCTGTAGATTTGTTACGGTACGATAACAAAATACAAAATGTAACGTAACTAATACATAACGAAAATCAAGCAGTTATTTGTACATATAAAAATTGTATAACGAATTATTTTGTTACAAGGCCGAATAACGTTACAATTTTGTTACGTTAAGTTATGGATCCCTGCTCCAAACTTTGTTCGATCAAAACAGTCGGCTGTAAAATGTTTTGAGCACACCTTGGAATATTTTGTTACTTTAAAATTTTCACGACGCAGTTGTATCTCCCACTGTTTTTGCCTTTCAGGATCTTTCGGAAAGCTGCAAGTGAAAAAAAAAAATAATTGTACTGAAGTAACAAATAAAGTATTAAATTACACACATATGTACAGCCAGCTTCATAACAGATGTACCACTACAAAACAATGGTCATTTTTGGGATAATTAAAGAAAAAATTATTAAGCATATAGAGGGGGGAAAAATCATGGCATTAATATTAATTAAAACAAATATTTTATGATGGATATATATCAAAAGATAATAAATTGAACTCAGTATTTATCATCACAATTAAACAAAACAATCCGAAATTGTTATGAATTTTTTTAGTAATGATTTTTTAAAAGATTTTGATGTTTCTCAACATGTTTTTTTTTTTTTCAATTACAGCAAATTTCTTACAAAATCGTAGAGGAGACCAAATTCTTTTAATTGATTTTGTAGAAAGTAATGGTAAAGTACTGCTTTTATAAAAGTAATCTGAATTTTAAAATAATTTTCACTTTAAATTGCATTAATCAAGATTTTCACTTCTTTTACTCAGAAAGATATTAAAGAACTTTCTTAGATTTAACCAAGTTTTGAAAATAAATTTTATCGCACAGTCTTTTCTCAATATCTTTTTAATAATAACAATACCAATGTTTGCTTGTTTTATAGAGCATTTCGACGGACCCCTCCTCTCTGCGATCGGTCGTCGTCTTGCGTGACAGCTTGGAGTTCTGGTAATGTATTTCAATGGGAAAAACCCGATTTTCAACATTCAAAAAAAGTATTAAATTTAATTTTTTGGATGATTGTAATGGGTGGAATTTGTTAATCAGACATTCGACTTTTGTGTCCCAGGTGGCGTTTAATATTTTAAAAAGCTTAACATATAATATTTTAATGATATTTCAAGCAACTTTTTCCGCTGGTACTGCGTTCGGAAAGACAACATTATGTACGGGAATGAACACAACGTTTGTTTTACGATTCGGCAGGTTATTCGGATTACTGTTTGTTTACAAATATCATTGTTGTGCATGCGAAATTTTCTTACGTTGTGAGATTTATGCAAGAATAAAGTTTTGTTTTTGAATTATAATTCATCGGATATTCTGTATGCCCTAGAAAACATCAAATTCCATTAATATTTATAATAAAGAAGTGTTTATTTAAATTCCTATTACGATATATTCAGATTGTTTTTTTTTCTTTTATAAAAAATAAATGTACTGCTTGTTATTATTTATCATAGTGTTCTTTTAAATATGTAAATGCCTGTAAAATAAGACCAGTTATCCCATTAATAAAAAAGTGTAACATATGCATCGCATAACATATTTGGGCTGGCTTTCCGATTAGCTACCGCTTGGCGACTTCCTACTACTGGCGCGCTTTTGTATCTGGCGACAGCCTTTCTCCCCTGTTTCACTTGGCAACCAGCCCATATTTGTACATGTAATTAATCAAATACGTCTGAATATGAATTAAAAAATAATCCAATAAATCAACTGAATTAAAGACGTAGACCAATTAATGTAATCTTTACTTAGTTGCATAATTATTTAAATTGACAGTAAACATGAGTGCAAAATGTAAATGTATAATTCCATAAAGCTTCTGCCTTTTTATTATAAGATGGAAAACATTTCTGTTTCGCAATGTTAGCTCATAAAACTGTACTAAACAATTCTACAATTACATTTTTGAATTTTGTTTCTAGTTAGAATCAGAACAGAAATCAAAAGCTGGAACTCTGACCCTGTATTTCTTATTTCTGGGTGAATTTTTACATATTAGGCAAAACCCAGCAAAGCTCATGAATACTTTGCTCCGAAGCCCAACACTAGTACATTAACACCCCTTTTCAAGCACAAACTGATTTTAGTAGACAAGACAAATCATATTCGCTTCACCTCGACCAGATTTGAGAGTCCTAAGACCATCAGAATTTGGGTGTTTTCTGTATAATGTTTATATTTCTTCCTGCTAATTTCCGACTATTTAATTTTATATCACTGTTCTGTGAAATAATTATTATATGGGAAAATCTTTAAATTATTGTTATTTTAGTTAAATGTGCTACCAACCCCATATTGCAGGGGTTTGCAGTTCGCTACTGAGTATTAACATAAGAATATTAAGGCTCCGGCACCTTTGTTTGCTAGAAATTGCCGCTAGCCCTGGAGAATTACATGTTTTCTCATTGAAAAATTTCTTTCGTTAATTCCCAAAATGTTACACTTTTTGTATATAACCCACATACAAAAATATCCCCAATCAGTAAAATGTGCTCCATATTCTAATGAGGTGATGTACAAAATTTGAGAATTATATCCAGAAAAGTGTCAAATGTATGAAGATAATACGTACTGACTTAAACCACTTTTCAGTAGCTCTGTAAGGGAAAAAAATCACATTTTAAGGGTCATATGGATAATTTGAAAGAATATGTTACATTCAAATTCAAGTATAGACCCCAATCATCTTTGTTTATAGATATCTCTTAAGACCTTTTATGATGAAAGGCTGAAATTTTGTACTAATCTCATTTGTGCATGGGGTACATTTTACTTATTGGGAATTTTTTTGTATGGTAGTTGTAAGCAAATTTAAAAAGTGTTAACTCTTTGAAAATTAACAAGAGGAATTTTTTCGTACCTTATTAGCACTTAGGTGCTATTTCTTTCTAGCACGGTGTGGCAAGTAGACACTTTTCAAGTTTCTTGGTTTATGGCACATTTTCAATATTCTTGGCAAAATTTTCAATGTTCTTGGGACTTGGTGTAATCACTTTTAGTGATTACATCGTGCAACCATGTTTTTCGGTTCAATCACAACTAGTGTGTCGGTAAAAGATTTTGCAATATGCACTAATCCAAAACATTTCACCACTAGGGGCTAAACTACAATATATGAAATTTTCAGTAACAGAAGTATGCGAACAGGAGTCTATAGGAGCACTTACAGTTATCATTATCCTCTCTATATTGCAGAATTGATTGAATAGATTAAGAGAAACTGAAATTTATCCAGATTTCATATACCCGAGTGCATAAATAAAATCTGGAAGAATTTCAGTTTCCATTTTTTCAATTCACATTGCCTAATTATCTTTAATAGATAAAGAATTAAAGCATGTTATCACTTTTTGGGGCACTATGCGTGTGTCTGTGTGTGTCTATACAATTTACAAACACTAATATTTTTATTTCCGTGTACAATGTACAAAGAAGTATGTGATCGTAAAAAAATTGGGTATCCAGATTTTGACTACCTCTAAATATACTTTTAAGAGTTTTTGAGAGACATCTCATTATACGCATGTATGTATGTTCCTATAAATTCATGTACAAACATTATGACTGACAGCTTCATCATTTTGATCAGTATTTCCCTGGCATCTGTACGTATGTATGCAACTCGCATATCTCAAAAACTATGAGCCGTACAATGTTGAAATTTTCTATTTAGGATTGTAACATCTACATCCATACATTTTGCTGTATGGACAGAAATTCCTTAAAGTGTAATTTAGAGATATTAAGTTATTTCAAATGAATCAAAAGTGATATATGTTGTTAAGGATTACAAAATGAATCTTGCCATCAAAAATGGTACCTTTATCATTTACAATTCTACTGCAGCACTCAAAAAAATTCCAACACATTACAGTCAATGGCAATTTCAGAGACATTCATCTATTTTAAGCAGAATAACATCTTACCATATGGTTAGATAATGGTCCGGTGACGATCAGCCACCTCCCTCAAAAACTGCATCAGTCTCCAAACTTGGCAACTTTTGGTGTATATATGTATATATTTCATTCGCATACCTCAAAAACTAGTATTAGTCGTAGATTGCTGAGATTTTATATACAAGATTGTTGTAACATCTTGTTGTACACCTGGATTTTTGATTCCAATCTTTTGGAGAGTTTGCAGGACAACCCAAAAGAATTTTGGTACTTGCATGTTATCCAAGCGGTCTGCTAAGACGAGCGATTTTTCGCTTAGATAAATGCAGGTTGCTTGAAATCATGATGGTTCTGAATACAACTGGCAACAGTTTGCCAGCACATTTTCAAAAAAAAAATAATTTGGCGGGAATGTCTACCGGGATAATATGCAACTACCAGAATTCCAATACATTAATGTCTGGAGTCAGTTATTGTTTAGTCCATGCACAAAATCTCACTATTTGCCATCCACCTTGTCAAGTTTTGCCGAAATATTGCCAATTTAACGCCAAAAATAATTACGCATTTTGCATGACTAAAACCACCATTTTAACCATAGAATGTTAAAAATTTTGTATTTAGAACTATTGTAACATGTAACTGTGCTTTTGAGTGCTGTCGACTGAGTAATTTATTTACAGGGTCACCCAAAAGATTTAAAATACATTAAGGGTCTATAGATATGTTCGTTTCATTAAAAATCTGTGATGAATAACTATTTCAGCTGTGACTGAAATCTCGCTAACTATCTCAAGCTTGTTGGCTTTTGTCAAAATATTGCCCAATTAAGTAAAACAAATCTTTAAAATTGAACTCAGCTTGGCGGTAAACTTTAGAATTGCAGTATTTTGTCTCTTTCAAACGAAATATGTTTAGATGAAGTGCACTGAAAATATTTCTGATTTAATAGAGGTACGAGGAAGTCATGTGGTGTCCGTATCAGATTTATTAGTTGAAGGATGTGAAAAAAAAAAAAAAAAAAAAAAAAAAAGCAATCATAATAAAAGGAGTTATATATAAATTTTTGCAATGACTTTCTTCCATAATGATTGTATGCAAAAGAATTTTTTTTCAACACTATCATAAATTACAATGTTACTTGAAAATATGTATTCACATAATTTATACAGTAACCAGACTATGTGCAAGCAAGTGATAGATAGAAAAAAATTTGAGATGCCAGTCAGACGATTTAAATTACTTAAGTTATTTACAAAAAAAGTTTCATGTTTGATGATATTTCGCTGCATAAAATGATTTAGGTTCTTGAATGTAAACAGCAGATAAAAACAGTATTCTTCAAGAAAAATTGGTACTTGCGTATTATCCCGGCAGTCAAACAAGACGAGTGATTTTTCGCCAAGTTAAATGCTGAATGCATGAAATTATTAATGGTTTAGATATGATTAATAGTATAGTTTGCCAGCACATTTGATGAAAAAATAGTTTATTGGAAATGACCAACGGGATAATATGCAAGTACCGAAAAATCTAAGAATCTTCAGAATAATTTCTAATCCTAATATTAGTTACACGCAGAACAGAGTGGAAATAGATTTAGGTGAAAGAATAAGGATTTATTTTAACAAAGTACAGTGTAACCATTTAATCATCTGTCCATGAACACAAGAAGAGTAGAACCTTGATTTCATGAAGTCGAAGAAACAACAGAAAAAATCAAGACAGCAAGGTGAAATAAAAGAGTAAGTTCCACTGCATACCTAATTTAGAATACCGCAAAAGAATAAAAAGGCTGGTAGCCAAGTTTAGTGATTATAAACGAGTAGATTCTAGAGGTTTTTTTTTTTTTTTTTTTAGGGTAAGCAACAATAAGTAATTGTACATAAACACATCATATGGCAGTTTCAACATAAGAAACTACCTGTTTTATTTTTTTAATAAACCAACCACTGGTACAATACTAGTTCTATAAACAATGTATAAATTGATTTTTAATCAAAATATGTTTTTAAAAAAATAATTAACAAACCAATTCTTTAATATTTTTTATTCATTTATTCTAATAAATTTTAAATGCCCATTTAACAACAGAAACCACACCAGAAAGTGTTATCCATAGAAAGCATGCACTAAAATTCATGTCAGTCTAAGGATAAACCTATCTAGTCAAAGCATCAAACTATAATGAAAAAAAAAATATCACAATCCTAAACTAGAAAGAATATCTAATTTTGCAATGAGAGTTTAATTGTTTGCGTACAGCTTTAAAAATTTTACGACAATTCTAAATAAATAATGTACATTCTTTCATGCACACTGAAAAAAATATTTACAATAAAATGGGGAGGGTGAATTTTTTTGGGGGAGGCGAGGGATAAAGATACATGTTAAATTGCATGGATTGCTATCTGAACTCCAACGCCTGTTGCTTGCTACAGTTTGTTTACATACTTCACAGAGGGGAGGGTTCGCAATCCGAAAACCCAGTGAACCTCTTCAGATTGCACGTAGTTTTTACGGATTACCGAGATTGCTAAATAATACGTTTAGGTAAAGAAATAGCATGCGCAGAACGATGCGCGAAGCTGTCACTCAGCTGACGTCACAGATACGTCACGTCGAAATGCTCTATTACAAGCAGTAGTTGTTTACGAAACCGAAATACGTAGGACTTGGCGATAAACGATTATAGCCAAATGGCGCAGCTTTCAATTTCAACGGAGTAAACGAAAAAATAATATAAAAATCAATTATTTTAAAAGGGTAATTAAAATAAATAGTGTCGCAGTATTAAATACACTTTGGTGCTAATAATACATGGTTTGAAACTCACTCACAGCGGTGATTTTCCTATAAAATATGACTGAAACTTTCCTACCAATTCAATAGAGGTATTAAAATGACAAAAATACTAAAAATAAAATAATAAATTGTACAATTTTAACTTACCTGTGAAAGGTTACAGGTCCTCCTTTGACAAAACTTTCTTTGCATCCGTACGCGCTGCACCGCATAACCATCTTTCCTTAAAAATTATTAAAACAAACAGGGCGATAGTCTTTAGTCCATATAAGTGAATGGGAGCTATTTCCGGAGTTGCGAATTCCAGCAGAAATCACGTGACACTAACGTGGGAACCGGTTGGGGTTGCCGGTACGCTCTCTACCCCAAAGCGGTGTTACGGGACCGTATTTAGAAAATGCAGACTGGAAATTGCATGATGGGTAATCTTGGCGAATTTTGTTGTCGCGGTGTCAGAATCGTTTTTTCGCCAATCTCACCGCAGTGTTACACCAGTCCATGGAGTTAACAAATTATAAAAAGCAACTGAAAATTTTTATGTAATAAAGGTTAATAAATTGAAATAATTTATAAAATAATGTTTAAAAGTGACATAAGAATTATCTAGTTATATCCCAGATTTTTTTACAGAAAAATAAGTAGTCCTATAACTGAACATGACCTTATTGTAACTGAACATTGCCTTATCATATTGTAACTGTATAATTGACGGAGATTCTCGCAAAATCTCTGTTTGACTCTCGGACATGTCGTACTTGAACATAGCGGCAAAAACAGGTGAACCAGCCGCCAGGACAGACTTGTGAGCCATGAATAATTCACCTTCGACAGACACATAAATCAAATGACTCTCGGACATGTACTTGAAACATAGCGGCGAAAACAGGTGAACCAGCCGCCAGGACAGACTTGTGAGCCATGAATAATTCACCGACACACACACAAATCAAATGTCTTTGTACGTGCCATCATGTCTTTTAAGTTCGTTGAAAAGATTTCTCTAAAGTTACTTTCGAAAAAGTCCTTGACATAGGACATCAGTTCCAACTCATTGTACTGCCTGGCCGCAATATTCGAAATTAAACTGCCCCTCATTCACACGAGGCGCTGGGCATGACGAGACGCTGGGCAGGGCGGATTAAAGTGCTCTCTGGCGATTTGGCGTGCAGTCAGACTCCTTTGGAAGGAGTCGTTTCTCCCGCTGTTATACACTGCACGCTAGGGGTTGCCGCCCGCACCGCAAGTTGATCCGCGAAAAACAGTAGAGTTAGAAATTCCATGTTCTTTTCCTAATATTTTTTTTATTTTATTTGTTGATTAATTGTTCTAAATATATATTTTAATGCATTTAAGACTGCAGTCTAAAATTACAAATCTATTTAAATGCATGCATTTAAATATGGATAAACAATTTTAGATTTGAAGGTAATATGTTACGGAAATAAAAAAGAAACAGTGGACAGTTAAAAAGCAATCATCATTTGGCTTTTGTATGAAATTTACATACGATTAGAGAAAACCCTTCTTTATTAAATGTTTAGTCCGGGGTTTTAGCAATTAATAGATATGGATTATAGATGCAGATAAACTCTTCGGGTTTAAACCTATATGTTCCCATGGATGCAGATTGAAGCGAGGACGAAAATTGCATTACTGATTCTTGTAGGATACTGAAAGATTAATATGGGCTAGTAATAATGTGTGTAACAACAAAGAATAATAACCGCTCGTCTTTGTAACGGTAAGAAAGTAAATGTTAAACTTTGTGTAAAGTTCATTTACATATAATCTATATTTATAAAATCCTAAATTCTTTTAATCAAGCACAAACTACTAATTCAATGAAAGAAAAAACTAATTCGTATTCAAGAACGATTTTTTAAGACTTTCTTTGGACCATGTTTGTTTCAGTGAAAAATTAATAAGGTAAATAGCTAAAAACTTAAAATAAAATGAGAAAGCAAATTCTAGATAATTTTTTTACTGTTGACTTTGTTTTAAACCGCAAAAGATTTCTTATTTGTTTTAAATACAACTTACTGTAATTCAGTCAAAGTGAAAATAAAAATTATGATCTTCAGCAGAAAATATTCTTTTAAAATGCTGTTAAACACTTATGGCGTGATAATATTTATTTAATCATTTATTTTGAGTATGAATTAACGTCGGTACACAGGATATGACAAGAAAACTAAGCATATAAGGCATTTAATATGCACGTACAAATTCAAAACAAAAATCATTTATGAAATTCAAGACATATCTATGAAATCTTTACTTTAAGTGTTTATAAATCAACAGTATAAAACACTTAGCAGGCATATGACTTTAAAAGTTGTCTGTTATTACCCATCCAGCCCCAGCACATCGAGTGTCGAATATTATTTTCAAATATGCTTTTTATAAAACAGAAAATATCCATTATAAAATGTAGGAAGGAAACTTTAACTAATGGGTATTTTGTAATTTACATATAAATGAAAGTAAGTTTTCGGAAACATTCTGAATGTCTCGCTCGAAAAATACTAGTAGTTGTACGTGGGAGTCAGAGCCATTGCTAAGACTTCGTTTAGTTGTAGTGGGAGGGAGGGGGGGGGGGAGAGATGTCGATGAACTGCCAAGTAAAATATTCTTTTTTTACCAACTTATTTATTTTGTATCAACTATATTACCAACTTTTTACTTTTGCCGATTGGGTTTACGTAATTTGACAAGTGTGCCAGAAATAGAAAGTAAATTATAGTTTTCATTAAAAATTTTTACCGAGTTTGCTTACTATGTATCTAATTTTGCCAAGTTTAATACATTTTTGAGTGTTAAGGGGGATTAGCAAGGGCCCTGGATCTGCTAATTAATCCATGAGTTCTAGAGTGTTTTATTCATTATTATACTAAATATTTGCAATATATAAAATGGGAGATGCTCTGTATTAGAAACATTTAGCATAAATTCTATTATATTCTGTATAATTCAGTAAATGAAGTGATAGAAACATTTGATTTTACTCATATATATATATATATATATATATATATATATATATATATATATATATATATATATATATATATATATATATATATATACATATATATATATATATATATATATATATATGTATGTATATATATATATATATATATATATATATATATATATATATATATATATATATATACATACATATATATATATATATATATATATATATGTATGTATATATATATATATATATAATGTATAAAGCTGTGAGATTTAGGGATCGGCCCCTGTTTTTAAGGGGCCCCGGGCTGTTGCTCCTCTTAATCTTATGATAATCGGACTCTGATGAAACTCACAGACCCTACGAACTGCATACATCAATTCTACACTCATGTCCATAAATTAAGGATAATTCAGAATCACACAGAAATTGATCTCTAAAATAAAAATTTCACCTGTGGAATGATCACACACATCTTGAAGAAGAATATGCAAATTACAGGAAATCACCAGATGGCGTGGATGGTATGTCACAATGACGAGAGTGTAAGAGAGGGGTATATAAGGAATGGTGGCAAAGAAGTAAAATTGTTCACAAGCGCTGTGAAAGCCTTTCAGTGCAAAAACCGCATAGTTATGGCACAAAGGAGGCATTTGGATGATGTTTTACGTGGCAGAATTATCGGACGACTGGAATGTGGACGTACCCAGCTGGAAGTATCCGAGGAACTTGGAATCGCCCAGAGTGTCATCTCCAGGCTTTGGCAACGATTCCAAGATGATGGTAATGTGAGTAGACGTTACAGCACAGGTCGCCCCCGAGTTACAACGCCGAATGAGGACCGCTATTTGGCAGTTACTGCCAAAAGAAACAGACGGAGTACAGCATCAGACCTGTCTCGTCAGCTCTCTTCAGCTACCGGTACGATAGTTTCAAGGCAGACCGTGTACAGACGCTTAGGGCACATTGGTCTATATGCTCGTAGGCCTGTCAGATGTGTTCCACTTACCGCAACTCACTGTCGCCTGCGATTAACCTGGAGTAGAGAGCATGCATTGTGGACACCGCAACAGTGGTCTTGTGTGATGTTTTCCGACGAGTCCAGGTTTAGTTTGGAGTCTGATTCTCGCCGGACATTCATCTGGAGAGCGCCAGGTACCCGTTACCACCAAGAGAACACCATTGAAAGACACCGTTACGGTGGTGCAGGATGGCTCGTTTGGGGAGGAATTATTCTTGGTTCCAGAACTGACCTGCATGTTCAGAGTGTAACGATGACAGGCCACATCTATCGGGATGTCATTCTGGAACAACATGTACGTTTGTTTCGGGGCGCCATGGGTGCTGAATTTGTGTTTATGGATGACAACGCCCGTCCTCACCGTGGAAACATTGTAGACGAATGCCTTCAATCGGAGGATATCACCCGTATGCATTGGCCAGCATACTCACCGCACTTGAATCCAATAGAGCATGTGTGGGATATGCTTGGCCGACGAATTGCAGCCCGTCAACCCCCTCCCACCTGTCTACCGGAACTTCGGAGTGCATTGCTTGATGAGTGGTGTAATATTCCCCAAGATCAGATTGATCATTTGATACTTAGCATGCCTAGGCGTTGTCAGGCCTGTGTTGCATCGTCCGGGAGACATACTCCGTATTAACCATCCTACTAACCATGTTATACTGTTTTTTGTAAATAGGTTCTTTTTTAAAATTTGGTCAAGGGAGTAAAACTTGCAATTTTTATTAATTATGTCAAACATATAGCATCTTTTTTGCGCTTTACTTTTTGTTTAATAAATAGACTTTACAAATAAGTCAAATTTGTTTTGCTTCTTTCTCTTTCTTTGCCTGAACTTCATTATCCTTAATTTATGGACATGAGTGTATATGCTATAGATAAGAAGCAGAAAAAGGAGTCTCTCTACTTTACAATGTTTAAATTAGGATAGTTAGGATGTTTAAATTGACTAGTCCCCTTATGCGTCCAGCGTTGCTTCCTAACTTTAGTCTTTCAATGCTAAAGTGCGGAAGCAATGCAATTATTTGAAATGAAAAATTGATGAAACATAACTGATGCAGATCCCATAAATTGCATCAATCCATAATCACCCCACAAGCCTCAGCGTAAGGCAACGTTGAGCGCTCTATTTATAAATCGAAAAGACCAGAAAACCATTTCGTTTGCATAGATCAGCCTTTCTTAAAATGTGTTCCAATTTTAAAGTTTAATATCGCTTAAAAATCACTTATCAACACCAGTCAAAACATTGTCTATGTATAAAGACAGGGAAAAAAAAAATGGGCGGTGAAATCTGGAAATTTCTTGTATTGTCAATGACATTTTGTCTTTTTTTTTTTTCCAATGGCAAAGGCAAGACAAGGGAAAGAAGTAAAACATTAAGAAACAATAAAAAGATAACAAGAAAACTGTAAATAGCTGCGAGATAAAATTTCATGCTCAAACGTTGAATTTCCCAATTTTCCATTATTGTTATTGCATAAATAAATATGTACTTTTTAAAAACCCACCCGCCTCCCTCTCTAACACCTTACTTCTATTCCATAGCAGTGACAGAAACGGATTATTGAAATGATGTATGTAAATATACTGCAACAGAAAAAGAATGTGGAAGCTCTACTGTTTTTCGCGGATCAACTTGCGGTGCGGGGGCAACCCCTAGCGTGCTGGTGCAGTGTATAACAGCGGGAGAAACGGCTCTTGCCGAAGGAGTCTGACTGCACGCCAAATCGCCAGAGAGCACTTTAATCCGCCCTGCCCAGCGTCTCGTTTTGCATCAAAGCAGTACATGGTTTTGCAATGCCTTCCTTTCCTCCATAACGCTCGCTTGGTACGCCTTTATTGCGTTGTGATTTAGGATTTAATCTTTGATTAAATTTATTTAAGATCAAAGAAGTTATAAAGCGTATTATAGATACGCTGCCGCAATTTAAATTTGTTATTGACGATGAATCATACCATGTTACTATTAAATCTGACATGAATTCAGAGGAAGATGCCGAAATGTTTCTGGGTCAAGTGATGAAGCACACTAAGTGTACTTTTCCAAAAAACATTTGAAGAGGTAATGTTATATTATATATATATATATAAGTATTGACTGTGAATGTAAAATTTTCGGAAATTATGAAGTGGTGGAATTTATTTTTCTTCTTCCCCTGAAAAAATTGACTTTTTACAAGTATTATTTATCGTTGGAGCTACATTTTCTTTGGAACTCAAGTAATAAACATTTTAAAAATTAAACTAAAAATATGTAAAAAATTCATGCCTAGAACATCTAGAAAATGTTAATTTAATTCATAATTTAATTGAAAGCAAAAAATTTTATAGTAAATGTTAGATTATTGATTATTTTTGCATTAAACAAAACAGTAAAGTTGTAATGCAAGTGATTTCTTTAAATATACTTTTTAAAAATTGTTTAGACATGCTTTTTTTCACAGTAAATGCCCCACTCATCAAAAAAGTCGCATGTATGTATACTTAGTATAGGAAAAAATAAAGTTAGACAACTAAATTGTTCCAATATTGAAATAATAAAATCAAAAAATCAAATATTATATTAATAACGGAATTATTTGTTGCTCCTACCATTAACAAATAAACAAAGGTAATAATAACAAATAAAAACAAACAATGCTTATCACATACCTTGATTAAAATCTCTAAATTATTGCAATATGGAAATAATAAAATCAAAATATCTAAAATTATTTCACTGTATAAAATATTAATAACGTAATTATTTGTTGCTTCGACCCTTAGCAAATAAACATTCGAGAACGAAAATATTAACCTGAAACGTACTATCAAAAGAATGTTTATTCATACAAAACTGTATATAAATAGTTAGTATGAACCTGACATCCATTTTAAATTTCAAAAATAATTAAATAATAATAAAATTTAATGTAAAATAAAGCCATTAAAAGCACCACAATAAAACCATAAAGCACATTGATTGTAATGGCGGATCACGGCACTCAAACCTCGCGGGCTAAGATATACGGCGCTCAAAAAGTTCATGAAAGGAACAAACGGTCGCGATTCGCCAGACGAACACGAGCGCATCCGTGACGTCACGGAAGAATCCACTTTTCGCCCGAGGTTAGGGTTACTGCTCCGGAGCATCCGACAACGGGGTTACCATATTGGCATCCTTTATCGCGCAAAAAAAGTCGCCAAAAATAAAGCGCGCCAAAGGGACCATACTAAAGCTGTACCTTTACTTTTTTTAGGTACTTATAATTTACATGTTAAGTTAAATATTTTAAAATAAATTACTTTTTATTTATTTATTTATTCTTTTTTCTTTTTTTTAAGTAGGAAAACTGACAAAAGCATGTTTCTGAGAAAAACCATAAAAACATCTTTATAGGCGAAAACTAGCAATGTTAAACCTTTTTCAAATAAGATAAAGGCAGACATTCAAACTGATTTTAAAAGGTAAAATAATACAGATACATACACAGTAAAATATGTATAATAACTTGTATAAATATACAATTTTAAATATACATTATTAGTTCAAGAAACCATGTATAGATGGCAGCACTAAACGAACCGCAATGAAAGGTGATGATATCGCATTTGCTTCAGAACTTTGGTAGTTAAAAGAATATTAATGTTCTAAAATTATTATGTTATGCGAACGCTGTCTAAATATTTTACTATTATCGGATTTATTATGCGGTTGACACAGAGGCGTAGCCAAGGGGGGGTTAGGGGGTCATAACACCCGCCCCCCCATGAGAATTTTTTTGCCATACAAAATGTATATACTTCACTACATTATCACACATATGTATACATATATATGAGTTGCAGTAGTCGTAACCCCCCCCCATGAAAAATTTCTGGCTACGCCCCTGATTGAAATAATAAAAATTGTTGAAATAATAAAAATACTTATTAAAAATTTTCCACACAAATCTCACACTAAAAAAAGTTAATTTATAAAAAAGTTATTTGCTAACGACTAATATTATAGATTCTTTTGCAATCGTTATAATATCTAGAAAAAGTTTTAAATTACCCACAAGATCTAAGCAAGCTAAAACTGAAACTAACCACCACCATACACTTGGCCTTGTTCGTAAACGATAAACTCGTTTAAGTTTAAAAACTCATAGAAACTGAAACAGGGTTGATTTGTCAGGCCAGTTTCAGTAGCCTTTACGAACGATTAGTTTATTTAGTTTCGTAGCCTAGGTGATGGTGTAAACAAACAAAGCGTTCGTGTGGCAACAACCAACAACGCGCTTGCTTTGCTGCTTTTAGGAGTTTTATCGAAGCTCAGCGGGTATTTTTTGACGATGACAGTGAACATAAAGATATCGTTCAGGGCCTTTTCGTCAACAAATTTAAAAATAAAAAAAGGAATTGCACTAAAAATTATGTTGAAATAACGGTGAATAATTATAATAATCAAGATTTTCGGAGTCATTTCCGGCTAAAAAGAAGTACTTTCCAGCTTGTGGAAGTTTTTATTGATAAAGAAATCCACTCATATCTTTCTAATACTTCTGATTAATGCAGATTACTCAGTTTTTTTTTAATCCAAACGATTTTTTTAACGTATTTTTAATTTAGATTCTCTACGTTTACTATATTAGTGTGTGGAGGAGCGTGCTATCAGCTCCTTACAATAGATAAAAATTAAGAATACGTCCAGTGTAACATCCGTTGAATACAAATACCATCTAGTAAAAACTTAACAACATTTTATTCAGACTTTAAGTCGAGCATGCAAGCTCTGCACGATACGGTCAATTTACATCCAGCGGTACAATTAACACAGAGTTCTGGTAACAACAACAGCAACGCGATGATAATAATAATAATACTAGTACTGCGAACCATGCGCGAACACACTTCCTTCTATACTGCCGGACCGCACATCAGAATTGCCAGATTCCCTGGCCCTGCTATCGTGGGAGTAGCCGCTAGCGCTCCTCACAGGATGCGCGAAGAGATGCGCGGAAGCTTGTTCGATGTGGTGGCCGCTGAAGGATCAGATTGGGAACGCACCGATCGCAGGCGCGGCGGCCGCCACTGTACTCCCCCTCCAGTGACCACGAAACTTTCACAAATATTTTGATTTGAAACACACTCTCCGACCAGAACGTGTAGTAACAGCCGGAGGTGACGTGATGCAGGATGCTGGTTTGGTCACAGTCGGAGGTGGAGTTACGGAGGATGTGGGCGTTGACACTGTTCCTGATGGACATTCTTTACGGTCGGCCGGTGAAGCATTGTCCGTACGTTCAGGAGCCCAGATAAATGCGGGTTTGAGGCGGTCAATGTTTATAACAGACTCCTTGTTGTTTACCAAAATTTTAAAAGTGTTTACATTTCGTTCGAGAACTTTGTTGGGTCCGGTATACGTGGGTGCGAAAGCAGTCCTTGACGCATCATATCGCAGGAACACATGCGAAGAGTTCTGCAAGTCTTTATTCACAAACACAGTTTTTGAGCAATGGGCGCTGGTGGGTACGGGGCGAACAGCTGACATGTAGTCTTTTAACTTTTGCACGAATGTTTGCTGGTCGGCACAGCATGTGGGTGAACTGTCCGCTTGCATGAATTCTCCGGGCAGACGGAGACTGGTGCCGTACACCAACTCGGCAGCAGAAGCACCGATATCCTCTTTAATGGCGGAGCGCAGACCAAGTAAGACTGCGGGAAGAACGTCGGTCCATTGAATCGAAAGTATGACATCGTATTGACTGCTTCAATGAGCGATGAAAATTTTCGACAATGCCGTTAGAGCGCGGATGATACGGGCTAGTGCGCACTCTGTGAGTGCCCAGGAGCTTGGTTAACGCCGTAAAAAGCCAGGACTCGAACTGACGACCTTGGTCGGTGGTGATTCGCTCCGGAACTCCAAAACGCGCAATCCACAAGCTATAAAATTGTTTGGCAACAGTGTCGGCAGAAATGTCTACTATGGGAATTGCCTCGGGCCAGCGTGAGAAACGATCGATGCAAGTGAGCAAATAAGAAAATCCATTAGATGGAGGAAGAGGTCCAACTAAGTCGATATGCACTTGTTGAAAGCGGTAATTTGGCAACTCAAATCTTTGTAGTGGGCTGTGATTGTGCCTATGGATTTTTGATTTCTGGCACTCAATGCATGCACGTGTCCACTCGCCAATGTCTTTTAACATTTCTGGCACTCAATGCATGCACGTGTCCACTCGCCAATGTCTTTTAACATTTCTGGCCACACAAAACGCTGTTGCACTAACTTCCTTGGAGCTTTTATCCCAGGGTGAGACAGACGATGCAAGTTATTGAAGATGGCACGTCGGAACCTCGCAGGAACGTAAGGTCTGATCTTACTGCCCTGAATATCACAATAAAGTAATGTATCAGGAGCGAGCTGCATGGGCTGGAGTTTCAGACTATTACCGGTTGTATTTTGTAGGAGGGCTTGAAGCTCCGAATCCTGTTTCTATTCGTTTGCCAGAGCTATGAAATCGGTTGACGAGGGCATCGAAATTTCCTCTATGCGGGACAGAGCATCGGCGACGACATTTTCGGCACCATCAATATGGCGAATATCTGTCGTAAATTGGCTGATAAAATCGGGGTGTCTCAGCTGGCGAGGGGATGCTTTGTCGGACCGCTGTTTAAACGCAAAGATTAGGGATTTGTGATCTGTAAAAATAGTAAAGTTCCTTCCAGGAAGTGACGAAAGTATTTGATGGCGGCGTAGATCACCAAAAGTTCACGGTCGTACGTACTGTAAAGCGTCTGGGTTGAGGAAAGTTTTTTGGAAAAATGAGCGAAAGGCTTCCAGGTGCCCTAATCGTTTTGCTGCAAAACTGCTCCTAAAGCAGAGCTGGACGCATCTACCATAAGGGAAAGGGGCTTAGACGCCGATGGATATTGCAGGACGGTGGCAGAAATTAAGTCACTTTTGCATTTTTGAAACGCTTCGCGCGCTTCGGGAGTCCAAGCAATAGGACGCTTGTCTTTCTTTTTACTGCCTACCAAACAGGCATTTAGAGGAGCTTGAGTGGTAGCAGCGTGCGGAAGAAAACGACGGTAAAAATTCAGCATAGCGAGGAATCGACGCAACTCTTGAATTGTAGTCGGTTCGGGGATATCTCGTACAGCGGCAACTCTATCCATGAGAGGTCGAACGCCGTCGGCTGAAATTTCGTGGCCATGGAAAGATACCTTGGGTTGACCGAAAACGCATTTAGATGGGTTAAGACTAACGCCGTATTCCTGGAACCGTTTAAACACCGCGCGAAGGTGAGTCAAATGCTCTTGCTCCGAAGCTGATGCGACTAAGACGTCATCAAAATACGGAACGCAGAAATCTAACCCGAATAAAACCTGATGGATGAAGCGTTGAAATGTCTGCGCCGCGTTGAGAGGCCAAAGGTCATTACGGGGAATTCGAAGAGACCAAAGGGTGTTGTTACGGCAGTCTTCGGAATATCGGCAGGGTTAATTGGGATTTGATGGTATGCCCGCTCGAGATCAAGAGTAGAAAACATAGTTTTACCGTCCAACACCTGCATACAGTCCTGGATGTGAGGGACAGGGTACCGATCTGGCACGGTGACAGCGTTTAAACGCCGGTAATCACCACACGGGCGCCAGTCGCCATTGCGCTTTTTAACTAAGTGGAGCGGGATGGCCCATGGACTTTTCGAGGGGCGACAAAGGCCTTGCTCGAGCAAATAAGAAAACTCATCTTTCGCGGCTTTCAGCTTGTCAGGAGGGAGACGCCTCGGCTTAGAGCAAATTGGCTGTCCCGTCGTCTCAATGTGATGAGTAACATTGTGGTTAGGTTGGCTGTGTCCCATAACAGGACGTGTTATCAAAGGAAATTTCCTAAGCAGCTCATGATACGGAGTAGCTCCAGAAATAAGTTTGACGCCGAAATTCGCGCTGTTACAAAAAAAAAACTGGGTATGTGAGGTTTGTCACAGTGTCCACAAGGCGACGATTTTTAATGTCGACCAACAGTGCAAATCTATGCAGTAAATCTGCGCCGATAATAGGATGTGACACCGACGCAATAATGAAAGGCCATTGGAATTTTCTCCGTAAGCCCAAATCGACCTGTAACAGACGTTCACCAAAGGTTTTGATGGGGGAACCGTTTGCGGCAAACAGCTCGAGTTTGCTGGCGGACCCTTTTCGCTCATGGGACAGCGGAGGAACGACAGCTACGTCAGCCCCGCTGTCAACTAAAAATTTCAGGCCAGAGGTTTTATCAACTACAAAGAGGCGCGCAATGGATCGGCCGCACTCGCTCACGGCTTCGAGCGATGGCCGATTAAGTTTTCCGAATCTTTAAAATTACAGGGAGGGGTACATTTCCGGGCCTTTGCCCCGAAGTTATGATGGTAAAAACAAACATCTGCCGGGGGGATCTTTGTATCGCTTTTTTGAGTTACTTCGAGACCTGGACCGCTGCCGGAAAGAAGGTGGACCCCGCCACGGCTGCTGCACAGAGCATAAATGAGCAACTTGCTTTGTAAGCTGGTCTATTTGCGCTTGTAATGTTTCAATACTGGGACCTGGAGCCTGCAACTCGTGTACGTGCACCGGAGTAGCTAACTCGTGAATTTATCGGCTATGCCGGCAAGGTTGTTGAGCGGTTCGCTACTGGCAGCAAGTATGGCCTGGGTGTTAGATGGGAGGCGATTCATCCACAAAGTTTTAAGAATGTTGTCACTTAAACTACCGGCGGATAAGTCAGACATCTTAGACAGCAGCTGGGAAGGCCTCATATCGCCCAAGTTGCAGATCTTGGAGCAAGTGTTTAATTTTTACAGTCTCCGACTCCGCGTATACGGCAATTAATTTGGCTTTAAGAGACTTGTATTTGTCGGTAGGTGGGGGATTAAGGACAAGCTCCCGTACCGATTGTAACACTTCCGATTCCAAAGCGGAGATCGCCGTGTAAAATTGGGTGTCATTGGCGGTGATTCCGCCTAATTTAAATTGTGCATCTAGTTGGATAAACCATAGCGAGGGGTCGGTACGACAAAATGAGGGAGGTTTAATAGCAACACGTGCTAACTGGGTAGGGCCGGACGTGCCGTTGCCGGTACTGGCATTTTCACAAGGCAGAGACATGTCAAAACAACACGAGGGGTATCAAATACAAACAGCGCAATAAAAGAGAAAGAAAAATAAATAAATTGGAAACGACTCACCCAGGGTTGGCTATAACACCTTGAAGCGACGAAATGTTTATATCCGACTTGATTTGCGCTGACACAGCCCACTACAAAACAACACGACTTGCGGGCATGAACACACTTACGCACGGTATCACTTGTGCTTGCGCACGTGTAAAAAAAATGCATTTTGGCGTAAGCACGTGCACTTAGACGAAGCGGCACTTGCAACACACACGACCTGATGAAAACACAGCGCAGATTACATACGCCTTGACAAGCACACTCTTGATGATTTGAAAAAATAAACACTTGAGATTCCGTACTGCATTAAAACACTTGCGATTGCACGCGGCGATGAGGAATTTTGTCGACCACCTGGCGAGCAATATCTCACCAAAAACTGCAGGAAGAAGAAAAAAATAATCTTCACTTAATGGAAATTGATACTGGAATGCACTAATGCTGGATGTTACGAATTGATGACAAGAAATGTCTTGAGACTCCATAATTCTTGGATGAACTCGGATTGCAGGATTGCGTATACAAAATGTCCAGAAGTCACCAATGTGGAGGAGCGTGCTATCAGCTCCTTACAATAGATAAAAATTAAGAATACGTCGAGTGTAACATCCGTTGAATACAAATACCATCTAGTAAAAACTTAACAACATTTTATTCAGACTTTAAGTCGAGCATGCAAGCTCTGCACGATACGGTCAATTTACATCCAGCGGTACAATTAACACAGAGTTCTGGTAACAACAACAGCAACGCGATGATAATAATAATAATACTAGTACTGCGAACCATGCGCGAACACACTTCCTTTTATACTGCCGGACCGCACATCAGCATTGCCAGATTCCCTGGCCCTGCTATCGTGGGAGCAGCCGCTAGCGCTCCTCACAGGATGCGCGGAAGCTTGTTCGATGTGGTGGCCGCTGAAGGATCAGATTGGTGGTCGGGAACGCACCGATCGCAGGCGCGGCGGCCGCCACAAGTGCTTAAAATATACTATTATAATCTGTCTTATCTAATTAGTACATGTTAAAATATTCAGTGTACATTAGTTTACATAGGGTGTTTATTTTCTGTGTACATCTTCACGTTCATCAATATTTTAAGTTATGCATGCTTTACAAAATGTGCTACACGTATTAAAGATTTGAAAATATTATAATTTACCTTGTTTATGATTAACATAGTACACACAACTACCCGGGTGTTTATTTCTGTCTATAATAATACTCACATATTTTGATGGTGCCATAGAATTTCTTATAAAGGCATAGGTTAATTTATATATGAGTTTTCACTAGCTGAATAGCAGGCATGTGGAGCAGATATCAATGTAATTCTGCTTCACACTTGTTGTTTTGCTGGAAATATAAGCTACCATTCTTTTTTTAAATAAAAAATGAATTATGGTGCTCTTGCTGTGAAGTCACATCGAAAAGAAGACTACTTTATCCCAACCAACTGATTCTAGGTGCAGCATTTACCTCTTGGGAATACAGAATTTTTATTCTGGATCTGCCACTGATCGTAAATTGTTTTATTTTCTGTGAATTGGTATCGGAATGCATTTTGTTCAAAATGGAAAATTTTTCATGGTTTGTAAATGGAGTAACCTATTAGTGAAACGCCTGTGAAAGTTGAGGTAAGTGCTTTTGTTTAGTTAAATGGTTTGATTTTGTGTATAGACTTGGTTGAAGATTTTTGAGTAGCTATGCTGCAAATTGTTTAATCAATTGTAGTTATTTTAGGTTAAAAATAGACCACTGATTGTTAATATTTTTAATTGCTGTACAGTAAATTGTGGAATTTAGTGAAATGTTTTTAGATTTATATTGAATTATTCGTTAAGGATTTCTTTTTTTAGTTATTTTGTTTCAACTAGTAAAATTTAGGGATGTAACGTTTTCAGGCAAACATACAGTATTTGGCCAATATGCCAGATATTAGAAATATCCAGCAGTATATCTGTCCTAAAATTTTGTACTGCGAAATAACATATACATAATAAATTCTAAAACTACAAATGTAATTTTTTTAATCAAAATATTTCACTTTTAATGATTTTTCAAATTACATTTTTATCAGTTTGAAGAAAACAGGAAAAAAATTAAGCACTTTTAGCTTTTTTTCAAAATATTACATTATGATGCAGTGGAGCATTTTTTCAAATGAAGAAGGGTGAATCTTTTGTTCCACTTGAAACAATCATCTTGATACATAGCCATTTTTATGTGTGCTATTTTATAATACTTTTAATTATTTAAATTACAACACAAATCTTTTGCTGGGTGTTCTTGTTAAAAATAATAATTGTTCTTCATTCTTTGGTAAATTTTTGTTGCTTAAAAAAAAAATTACCATATTTCTGAGAATATAGCCTCTTGTTGTATGCAGTGGTGGCTTGTGGGTTATTTAAATGCAGGTTTACAAAATGAATTTCGAAAATTAAGTATGCAGATACAACGCACCTTACAAATAAAAATATATTTGCATTTCCAGCAGTTAAAGAAAAACAATGCATGCAAATGAAAGGAAAAGTAATCTTTGGTCTTACATTTCGCCACCAAGATAAGTTTTAGCAAAAATGTTGTCTTGATTTTTTATTTCATTTTATTTTCAAAGGATGTATTGAAAAATGTAATTGCTTTAGCTCTGAAATACTTATTTTATTCTCATCATTATTGACACTAGTTTGTAAAAAATACTGTAGTGAAAAATGATAAAAATAAAGAAAATAATAAGAAAATGAAAAAAAAATGGATTTACTAATCAAACATAACAAACCAGTGGAGAATCCGGAAGAGATAATGGCAAAAGAATTGTCCGTGAGCACACTCAAAATGTATGAACGGACTGATATCAGCAGCACCTTACTTCTCCGCATTTTTTCTCAGAGAAGTCACTAGGATTGAGGTCTGGTGATCAAGGAGGCCAGGGTGTTGAACAATGATGGCTGATAAGTCGATTATTTCCGAAATGCCTCTTGAGCAGCTGCATGGCTGGCTTTGTGATGTGCAGAGGAGCCCATCTTGCATGAAAATGATGCTATCCAGACATGCAAGCTGTTGAAATGTTGGAATGACCTGGCTGTGCAAAAGACGCGCATACCATTTACCATTCATGGTACAGGTAACAAGACCCGCAGAACCAATCTCCTCGAAAAAAATGGCCCCACCATACACGATGCCGTGAGCCTGTACCACACAGTTACCTTTGGCGAATGAAATGGTTTTGATACAGTTGCGAATGACTTTTCCTTTGCCCATATCCTGCAATTTTGTGTCTTAACAAACCCACGGAGGTGGAAATGGGATTCATCTGTCCACAAAATGTTCCATGGCTATTCATTGTCCACTTCCATGTGAGAGAGAGATTCCAGAGCAAACGCCTCTCTCTCTTGGCAGGTCAGCAGGAAGCAACTCCTGAACATGTGTCGTTTTGTATGGATAGCAATGCAGAATATTGCGTATAATTTTGTGCACCGTACCCGCAGACATGTCTAAACCTCGGGCAATACCACATGCACTGCACATTTGCACACCACTGCTCGTCCCTTCCTCTAATGCTGTGGACACATTGCCCACTGCTGATGTCGAAGCAATTGATTTCCTCCCTCTGCCAGATTTCACTTCAAAAGAACCTGTTTCTTCAAATTTCTGAATCGTAATCTTTAGACCCTTTGCAGAAATTGGACCACGGCTTTATTCATTCCCTTTAATGACCAGAATTTCTTTAAAGCTGCAGGCGCACTCACAGTCGTCATTCTTGTAAAAGAGCTTCACCAGAAGAGCTCGATTCTTCATCGAGAGGACTCATGACAAGCTACTCAGATACAATATGATGGGAACGCCACATACTCTGTATTTTTATACCACATGCAATGTGTTGTTGTATTGTTTTGGGGGGGGATTATGTTTTTACAAATCAAATGCAGTAATTTTTATTTTTATTGTATTAACTGTTAATTATCTATTGTCCAATGCTAGTAATTAACTTGGAAGTTTAATTTAAATACCTTTTGTCAGGAGATATAATGGTCTGGGTGACTCTTCTTCTATAGCTCAATAGCTTTTTTTTTTTTAATTACTACTAATTACCCCTTTTTGTTTTGTTTTTGGGTTTTTCTAAATAATTACCCTTTTCTTTAAATTAATTCTGCCTTGGTTTTCCCTATCTCCGGAGGTGTAAATTTAATTATCATGTAAATTCTGCCGATTTTCTGCTGACCATTACGTTTTCTTTTTTCCCTTCAATAGCCTAACTCACTTCTTGCAATAATCTCTTGTTCAAGTCCGGTTTTTAATTATTGTTACCCACTTCTCATTTAAATTTTAACTCCAAATTTTTGTTCTTGTAAAGATGTTCAAGCTGTAAGCCACTGTGCTGAAATTCCTTTAAGGTGTGACTGCCACTAGATGAGGCAAAGCTGCCATTTTTGATTGTTTTTCTTATAATGTTAAAATAAAATTGTATTTGGTGATCAAGAAAAATGTCTGTGTTTATTTCACCTCACCTCAATCACACTTACACGGCAAGGGTGAGAGCTTTGGGATATCTGTTACCAACGGCGGCTCACAGCGCATGTTTTATCCTTTTTGTGTTTAACTTAACTAAAATCTTAATTTTGTTTTGGAAATTTGCTTAACTTAAAATCTAAATTTTACCTTTGCTAAGACTTTCTTTCACGGCCGTGGTAGCAAACACCACAGTGTCGTGTGCATGCATGTCTTTTAATTAATTTGCATAGTATGCCACTTACAGCACCATCTATTAATACATTTTGGAACTTTTTTTTATTATGCCAAATCGTTTCCCCTTCTTCCAGAGTATTCATTTCAAATTTGAAGTCATTCTGACCAGTGGCTCTTTTTTTGTGGACTTTAATTATGGACACCCTGAATACAGTTAAAATCTGAATTAACTAGGGAAAACGCGTTCTAACTGACTTGACAGCGCCTGGAAAAACCTGTTTTCCCACGTGAATTAATGTTGCCATTCAAAAGTTATATTAATTAGGAGCTAAAGCGTAATAAAATCAGAACATCTGTCTCAGCTGTATTTTTAATTATGTAAAGCCTATTGGACACCTAGTGAATTTGCCACCCATGGCGATTTTTCATTATTTGGCGACTTGCGTATATGTATAGTTAATAATTAGCTCTAAGAAAACAGTTCTTCATATGTTTTCTTTGATAAAAAATACGAAACAGCTAGGATAGCTTGTCACCCATGGCGACTTTTCATTATTTGGCGATTTACACATACTCACAACTTATGATTACTGCTCATGTAAGGTTCCCGCAAAACAGTTATCCATATTTTCATATACTTAATCCTTTGCAGATTGGCGTATTTAGCACGACGAATTATATCATCTCGCCGCGCTTGCAAATATCCAAAGTGTACTACAACTGCTATAATGGCATAGTTAACGCCACCAAATATGTCTACTGGTAGCAAATACTCCAGCTGGACCGAACCGGCTTTAAAATAATCTGCATTTTAAATATTTTTCATTTTCAAGATACTGTATTCTAGCATTCTGGAATTCGAAGTTAAGATTCGCCCTGCTTGGAAAGATACCATTTTGCCGGATCATTCCTAATGCCAAGATGGCACTTTTAAAATCAGTTACAATTAGTTATTCTGTTTTAAAAAATGAATAGTCGCTAATTCTAAACTCTTGTTGTCTAAGCGAACTTACTATTTGAAAACTGCCAACTTTGTGTAATGCACTTTGAGTTATTTATTTCATATACTTTTTAATTTGGCGTAAAATGGGTGTAATTCTACTTTATGTTTGTCAATTTCACGCGATTCTGCGTACTTGGAATTGCTTTGTTGCTAAATAATGAATGATTTTATGCCAAATCTGGCAACCATTATGTTTTATTAATATCTTCTAAAATAATTCGATTCTTGAAATTTAAGTCAGCTTATCAGGTTCCTCGGAATTTTCCGAATCTGTGGGCACCTTAGTCGATACTCAAATCCCCACGGTTTAGGAGGAGTTAGCCCAACAAGCTTTGACAGCGCCTTTACTTTTTTTTACAATAGAGAGACAACAACATTACACAAGTCAATTTGTCTTTAGTATTTCTCTAAGAGACAATTATAAATAAAAACTCACTTGAAACTTTTACATTTTTTATTTACAAATACATATAATACAATATATTTATAAATTTGATTTAATGGATAATCATCATACTCACACAGAGGGATCATAGTTCTCATCTCTCTTCGACACTTTCTTAGATTGATTTATTTTCTCTTGCAGCTTGCTTAACTGAGCAGATGACACTTGATCCTATTTTACAAGCCGAAAAAGTACAAGTACAATGCTGCTGTTCCAAATTTACAGCAAAATTGTACAAGAACTCATTAGGCAAAGAAAACAAACTGCGTTGATCACATTCTAGGGGGGAAAAAATTACTACAATGCTAAAGAAGGAAAATAAGATTATAAACAAACCACCGCTTACAATTTATAAATTCACGTTGCAAAATAATAGCAATGTGCAGCACGCAAAACTTAAACTTGTCTTCAGCCGTCAACAAGCCACACATTTCACACTGTCACATACGACATCAGGTCTCCCAAGCCTCCACAAAAATAGCTTATTGCTTACACTAGCAACTGGATTCATGCTTGGCGAATTGTCCCTCTTACCGAATAATCCCCAGCAATAAATGACAATTACTTCATATGATACTGTATCAATATACAAGAAAAATTTTACATAACACATAAATAACCTTTTAACTACATAAAGGGAAAGAAATGTTATTGTAAATTGTTATTAAAAGGGCTGCCTCAATAGAAGCACAAAGAAAAAAATAAATAAATAAATTAAAAAAAATGAAGGACAGCGTGACACTTTGAACATACTTTTACACTTTAATGAAATTAGTAAAAGAACAAAATGTAATTAATACTTCAAAAGAATTGCACAGTTTATAAAATAAAAGCCAGTTTTACAAAAACTTTTAAGTTTAAAAAAAAGAGAGAATTTTAATTTTCTGTTCATTAAAAAAATCTATTACATTAAGTGATAACTGAACATGTAAATTAACTCTTAAAATAATGTAAACAAAGCAATTCAAACAATTGTTATAAAACAGCAATATGTAGAAAAATTTAAGTAAGTAAAAAATGATTTTTTTGGCTTTACTAATTTATAAAACCTATGACAAACATGTTTAATTTGAACATGTTTTCCATTCCATTACTCTAAATAATAGTTAACACTTCCATAATTACTTTATAAATTAATTTTATTCTGTAAAAATTTTACTACATTTTAAAATTCATTTTCTTTCACATCTATTTCAAAAGAAACAAATTCAACATGCGTTTTTATACACACTTGAATCTAAACTACATTTTAAAGATCTTAATGTCAAATAACAAGCAGATAATAACAAACAGTGGTTTTTAAATGAAAATGAAATACGATCTTATGTAATAATATATGCCTTAAGCTTGAATCAGAACATAGACCGGACTCGTAAACAATTATCTCTTGTTCTCCGAAAAACAAAGAACACATATGCCAAAACAAAGCACCACCGTTCGATGCCATCTTGAAAATGCAAAACAAACTGAGTAACCCAGCTCTTCTCTCAGTTTATTTAGTTTGTAAACTGAGTGCAGTTCGCTTGAGTATAGGAACACAGATTCAAACTGGTTTAAGTTTAAACTGGACATTACGAACGGCTTTGGGTTAAATTAGTAGCACGACTGTCACGAGTTTATCGTTTACGAACTCGAGGATCATCATCATCATCGAATTGTTCTTGAAAGGAGTGCCTGTTCCATGACGGTTTAACTCCAGTTGTTTGATGAGTAGTTATACATCGATGGGTCATGTAAGAGAAAATGCAGTATCAGAACATACATAATAGAAAAGGTAAATAGTAATATATATTAGAGCAAAACAGTATGAGAATAATGCAAAATGAAAATAAATTATATTCAATATATACGAGGGACTCTAGAAGACAATGTCAAGGGGGGACAAGATCAGGACTCACAAATAGGGAAGTCGTAATTTGGAAGAAAAGGTACTGAGAATTTGTGCTATAATCCTACTCATTAAGCAGGAGGACAGCTTTAGGCCGTGTCCGGTTATCTGAATCGCGGAAGTCATAATCAGGGATTTCTGCAATTAGTTCATTTGGTAAGTTATAGACTTTGTCATAAAAGTGTTGGGCTTGTTTTTTAATAATTTCGTACATGGAGGGAATCATGAGATCTCTACGTATAACCGTGTTTCTCATGTATCTATGAGCATGTCTAATTTTTCGCAGTATTTTGTTGTGTTGAGTTGTGATTAAGTTTAGATTTGTTATCGCAGCATAACCCCAAATGGGGCTAGCGTATGTACCTGCAGGGAGGACAATCATGTTGTACAGTTTTCGTTTGTTGGGAATGCTAAGTTTGCTTTCGTATAGTAACTTTGAGATAGATTTTTCGGCCGCAATCATTTTATTACAGGCGTAGGTGGCCTGTGCCTTCCAAGTCAGTCTGGAATCCAGCATGACTCCCAAATACTTACAGGTCCTGCCCCATTCAACTCTTTGGTCATTAATATATATTGGTTTCGCAATCTTGCGGGATCTAGTGAAGTGAATGGCCTGACACTTAGAGGGATAACTCGAGGAGTCTCGAAGATGACGGAGACGGATCAATAGAGCATTTCGACGTGACGTATCTCTGACGTCAGCTGAGTGACAGCTTCGCGCATCGTTCTGCGCATGCTATTTCTTTACCTAAATGTATTATTTAGCAATCTCAGTAATCCGTATAAACTACGTGTAATCTGAGGAGGTTCATTGGGTTTTCCGATTACGAACGCAGCCCCACTGTGAAGAATGTAAACAAACTGCAGAATAAGCAAGCAAAAGGCGTTTCAGTTTAGACAGCAATCCACGACTGTGCACGAAAAAATGTACATTATTTATTTAGAAATATGGAAGAAATTTTAAAGCTGTCAGCAACTAATTAAACTCTAATTGCAAAATTAGATATTGTTTCTAGTTTAGGATTGTGATATTTTTTCATGATTTTTAAATATATGGGATAATTTGTCTCCAATGTAATTTGAAGCTATGAGTATGACTAGATAGCTTTATCCTTAGATTGACATGAATTTCTGGGACGAAGCCGTCCTGTTAGGATGAAGCACATGTCCCCAAACCAACCAACCAACAACATGAATTTTAGTGCATGATTTCTGTGGATAACACTTTCTGGTATGGTTTCTGTTATTAAATGTGCATATAAAATGCATTAGAATAAATCAATAAAAAACATGAAGGAATTGGTTTGTTAATTATTTTTTAACAACATATTTTCATTAAAAAGTCAATTTATACATTGTTTACAGAACTAGTTTTGTACCAGTGGTTGGTTTATTAAAAAAATAATAATAAATAAATAAAACAGGAGGTTTCTTATGTTGAAACTGGCATGTGATGTGTTAATGTATGATTACTTATTGTTGCTTATGCTAAAAAAAAAAAAAAAAAAAGCACTATAGAACCTACTTTTTCATAATCACTAAACTTGGCTACCAGCCTTTTTATTCTTTTGCAGTATTCTAAATTAGGTATGGAGTGGAACTTAAATATCTTGAATAAATGTATTTTTTCTATTAAACTAATACCCTCTTTTATTTCACCTTCTTATCTCAATTCTTTCTGTTGTTTCTTTGACTTTCTGAAATCAAGGTTATACTGTTGTTGTTCTCGTGTCCATGGACAGATGATTAAATGGTTAAACTGTACTTCGTTAAAATAAATCCTTATTCTTTTACCTAAAACTATTTCCACTCTGTTCTGCGTGGAGCTGATATTAGGATTAGAAATTATTCTGAAGATTTTTAGATTTTTTGATACTTACGTATTATCCCGGTGGTCATTTCCGACAAAGTATTTTTTCATCAAATGTGCTGGAAACTGTTGCCAATTGTATTCAAAACCATTAATAATTTCATGTGATCGGCATTTATCTTGGCGAGAAATCGCTTGTCTTGTTTGAGTGCCGGGTTAATATGCCAGTAGCAATTTTTCTATGAATACTGTTCTTACCTGCTGTTAGATTCAAGAACCCAAATCATTTTATGCAGTCAAATATGATGTTTTTTTTCCTTTAAATTTTTTTGTAAATAACTTCTAAAGTAATTTAACCCTTTCGTGCCTGGATATTTTTGCGACTTTCTTCGATTTTTGCTAACACCAGCAGTAATTGATAAATTTCTGATGTCAACTTTTTGAACAAGGGATGATTTCATTTAAAATCATTATGTATAAAAATTGAAATGTCAACATCCTACTTGGCCATATTAAAATATTTTGTGGAATTGAGGTTCACTACTCGCGAATAAAGGCTAGGAAAAATAAATAACGTTTTCGAATGATAGCGAAAATGCCGTCCCAAAAAAGGGACGCTAGGCATAAATGGGTTAAATTGGCTGACTGACATCTGATTTTTTTAATATCTATCGCTTGCATGTAGTCTGTTTCCTGTGTAAATTATGTGAAAATATATTTTCAAGTAACACTGTAATTTACGATGTTGAAAAAAAATTCTCTTACATACAATCATCATGGAAGAATATAACTGTAAAAATCTATATACTACTCCTTTTATTATGATTGTTTTTTTTTAAATCAAATCATTGAACTAATAATTCTGAAATGGACACCACATGACTTCCTTGAACCTCTATTAAACCAGAAATATTTTCGAGGCACTTCATCTAAACTTATTTCATTTGAAAGAGACAAAATACTGCAATTCTAAAGTTTACTGCCAAGCTGAGTTCAATTTTAAAGATTTTTTTCACTTAATTGGGCAATATTTTGACAAAAGCCAATAAGCTTGCGATGGCGAGATTTCAGTCACAGCTGAAACAGTTATTAATCACAGATTTTTAATGAAATGACGGTATCTATCGACCCTTAATATATTTAAGTCTTTTGGGTGACCCTGTAAATAAATTACTCAGTCCACAGCAATCAAAAGCACAGTTAGATGTTACAATAGTTCTAAATACAAAATTTCAACATTCTAAGGTTAAAAGTTTTAGAGTCATGCAAAATGCATAATTATTTTTGGTGTTAAATTAGCGATATTTTGGATGATAAACATGGTGGATACCAAATAGCGAGATTCTGTGCATGGACCAAACAATGAACGACTACAGACAATATATTGAAGACACTGGCGTAGCCGGGGGGGGGGAGAGAATAAGGGATCATAACACACACACACACCCTGAAATTTTTGCAATACAAAATGTATATTCTTCACTCCCTCACCACACACATGTATACATATATGTGAGTTACAATAGTAACCCCTCCCATGAAAAATTTCTGGTTACGTCACTATTTGAAGATGTCTATAGACATTAATGTATTGGAATTCTGGTAGTTGCATATTATCCTGATAGACATTCGTGCCAAATTATTTTTTCGGAAAATGTGCTGGCAAACTGTAGCCAATTGCATGGGCATAGCCAGAAATTTTTGATGGGGGGGGGGTTACGACTACCAAAACTCATATATATGTATACGCGTGTATGATAATGTAGAGAAGAATATACATTTTGTAGGGCAAAAAATTCCCCATGGGGGGGGGTTATGATCCCCATAACCCCCCCTCTTGGCTACGCCCCTAGCCAATTGTATTCGGAACCACCATGATTTCATGCAACCTGGATTTATCAAAGCGAAAAATCGCTCGTCTTGGTAGACTGCAAGGATACATGCACGTACCAAAATTCTTTTGGGTGGTCCTGTAAATAAACTCCCCAGTAGATAGGAATCCGAAATCTAGGTGTACAACTAGATGTTACAACAATCTTATATATAAAATCCCAGCAATCTACGACTAATAGTTTTTGAGATATGCAAATTAACTATATACATATATACACCAAAAGTTGCCAAGTTTGGTGACATTTAATGCAGTTTTTGAGGGAGGTGGCTGAACGTCACCGGACCAATCCAACCATATGGTAAGATGTTATTCTGCTTGAAATGGATGAATGTCTTTAAACTGTCATTGACTGTAATGTGTTGGAATTTTTCTGAGTCTTGCAGTAGAATTGTAAAGGATAAAGATACCATTTTTGAAGGCAAGATTCATTTTGTAATCCTTAACAACATATATCACTTTTGATTCATTTGAAATAACTTAATATCTCTAAATTACACTTTAATGAATTTCTGCCCATAAAGCATAATGTATGGATGTAGATGTTACAACAATCCTAAATATAAAATTTCAACATTGTACGACTCATAGTTTTTAAGATATGTCAGTTACCCACATACACACATACGTACAGGCGCCAGGAAACACTGATCAAAATGGTCTAGCTGTCAGTCAGAATGCTTGTACATGAATTTATAGGAAGATACATACATGTGTACAATGAGAGAATATGGAGCACATTTTACCAATTGGGGATATTTTTGTATGCGGGTTATATACAAAAAGTGTAAGTTTTTGGAAATTAATGAAAGAAATTTTTCAATGAGAAAACATTTAATTGCTCCAGGGCTAGCGGCAATTTCTAGCAAAAAAAGGTGCCGGAGCCTTAATATTCTTATGTTAATACTCAGTAGCGAACTGCAAACCCCTGCAATATGGGGTTGGTAGCACATTTAATTAAAATAACGATAATTTAAAGATTTTCCCATATAACAATTATTTCACAGAACAGTGATATAAAATTAAATAGTCGGAAATTAGCAGGAAGAATTATAAACATTATACAGAAAACACCCAAATTCTGGTGGTCTCAGACTCTCAAATCTGGTCGAGGTGAAGCGAATATGATTTGTCTTGTCTGCTAAAATCAGTTTGTGCTTGAAAAGGGGAAAATTTATGAATTAATGTACACCCTCCAAAAAAAGTATTCGAGCAAGAGAGAAATTTCCTACGTTGGTTTCGTATATTAAAAATTATTTATTATAGAATATGAATTAGGCTATGTATAAATATAACTTTCCATATTTCTATCAAGTTGTGCGTTTTTCAAAAACTCAATTATTATTCGCGAATCTAAAATAGGAAATTTCTCTCTTGCCCGAATACTTTTTTTGGAGGGTGTATACTAGTGTTGGGCCTCGGAGCAAAGTATTCATGAGCTTTGCTGGGTTTTGCCTAATATGTAAAAATTCACCCAGAAAAAAGAAATACAGGGTCAGAGTTCCAGCTTTTGATTTCTGTTCTGATTCTAACTTGAAACAAAATTTAAAAATGTAATTGTAGAATTGTTTAGTACAGTTTTATGAGCTCACATTGCGAAACAGAAATGTTTTCCATCTTATAATAAAAAGACAGAAGCTTTATGGAATTATAAATTTACATTTTGCTCTCATGTTTACTGTCAATTTAAATAATTATGCAACTAAGTAAAGATTACATTAATTGGTTTACGTCTTTAATTTAGTTGATTTATTGGATTATTTTTTTAATTCATATTCATACGTATTAGATTAATTACATGTACAAATATGTTATGCGATGCATATGTTACACTTTTTTATTAATAGGATAAATGGTCTTATTTTACAGGCATTTACATATTTAAAAGAACACTATGATAAATAATAACAAGTAGTACATTTATTTTTTATAAAAGAAAAAAAAATACAATCTGAATATATCGTAATAGGAATTTAAATAAACACTTCTTTAATATAAATATTAATGGAATTTGATGTTTTCTAGGGCATACAGAATATCTGATGAATTATAATTCAAAAACAAAACTTTATTCTTGCATAAATCTCACAACATAAGAAAATTCCGCAATGCACAACTGTGATATTTGTAAACAAACAGTAATCCGAATAACCTTCGGAATCTTAAAACAAACGTTGTGTTCATTCCCGTACATAATGTTGTCTTTCCGAACGCAGTACCAGCGGAAAAAGTCGCTTGAAATATTAAAATATTATATGTTAAGCTTTTTAAAATATTAAACGCCACCTGGGACACAAAAGTCGAAGGTCTGATTAACAAATTCCATCCATTACAATCATCCAAAAAATTAAATTTAATACTTTTTTTGAATGTTGAAAATCGGGTTTTTCCCATTGAAATACATTACGAGAACCCCAAGCTGTCACGCAAGACGGCGACCGATCGCAGAGAGGAGGGGTCCGATTAGAGTATTTCGACGGACCCCTCCTCTCTGCGATCGGTCGCCGTCTTGCGTGACAGCTTGGGGTTCTCGTAATGTATTTCAATGGGAAAAACCCGATTTTCAACATTCAAAAAAAATATTAAATTTAATTTTTTGGATGATTATAATGGATGGAATTTGTTAATCAGACCTTCGACTTTTGTGTCCCAGGTGGCGTTTAATATTTTAAAAAGCTTAACATATAATATTTTAATGATATTTCAAGCGACTTTTTCCGCTGGTACTGCGTTCGGAAAGACAACATTATGTACGGGAATGAATACAACGTTTGTTTTAAGATTCGGTAGGTTATTCGGATTACTGTTTGTTTACAAATATCACTGTTGTGCATGCGGAATTTTCTTACATTGTGAGATTTATGCAAGAATAAAGTTTTGTTTTTGAATTATAATTCATCGGATATTCTGTATGCCCTAGAAAACATCAAATTCCATGAATATTTATATTAAAGAAGTGTTTATTTAAATTCCTATTACGATATATTCAGATTCTTTTTTCTTTTATAAAATATAAATGTACTGCTTGTTATTATTTATCATAGTGTTCTTTTAAATATGTAAATGCCTGTAAAATAAGACCAGTTAGGTTAATTCCTAGTTTATGGTGCTTCTTGGCGATTTTCCAAAAATCGCCAATTTGGCGCGTTTTCCCGTCTTGTCTCTGGGAGCCAAGATGCTCCCAAAGAGACTACGGGAGAACGCACCCAAACTAGCGATAAATACACAAAATAAGCAAATTAAAAAGCATAAATATTGAAGTTTTAAACAACAAAAATTATTGTACTTATATAACTTTGGTAACAACTGATTTTTTATTTTATTTAAATAATCATATTCGTCGTCTCATAAGTCATAGTGGTTTTTTTTTAATTTTTATGTTTGTGGATACTATTTTAGAAGAGATTTTCTGTAATCTAAAACGAATTTTAAAATCTAAACACTAAACCATAAACCTAAAATCAAAACACTAATCATAAACCATTCAGGTAAAGCAATTTTCTGAAATCTAAAACCGATTTTCTGAACTCTAAAATTTTCTTTTAGCTGCAATCAGTCGTTCTTTCGTAATCCATTCAAGAAAATAGATTTTTTGAAATCTAAAATGAATTTTCTAAAATCTAATGCTAAAATTTTTCGTTTAGCCACAACCATACACCACGCAATTTAGCAAAGCACGCTTACCTTCTCTCAAAAAGCGTATAATCCACAGTGAAAATCCACAAACACAATTAACGGGAAAGAATTAGTTTATCCAAAAAAACGGATCCGAAAAATACGAGTACAAAACGTTTGTCGTTAACCCCTCGGAGTTTCCATAAGAAATGGCTTTTGGAATTCAAACCAACCGCCGCGCATGCGCTCCGTTAACACAATGTATCAAAACGTTCTCCAACCAAAACTAAAATATACCATATATGATTCTGCTCCCCTACAAACACAGCTGCGCATGCGTTAAATCGAAGAAGCGAAACGACGTAACTCATGTAAAGCAATACTAACAACATTGACTAAAACATCTCACAAGTGCTTACATGTACTTATACATTCGGTTAAGTAAAACTTAATTACTTTTTATGTGAGGGGGGGGCTGTGCCCCGCCTCAACCCCCCCCTTCTCTTTTTATTAGAATAAATTTAATAATGCAAAAAAATAAGAGTCCCGTCAGAGGCAAAAACGCGCACTACAGAAACAAAATGGCGGATTTCCACATGGTTGCCAGAATATACCTGTTATCGCCTCCTTGGCGAAGAAGCACCATAAACTAGGATTCAGCCACCAGTTATCCCATTAATAAAAAAAGTGTAACATATGCATCGCATAACATATTTGTACATGTAATTAATCTAATACGTATGAATATGAATTAAAAAAATAATCCAATAAATCAACTAAATTAAAGACGTAGACAAATTAATGTAATCTTTACTTAGTTGCATAATTATTTAAATTGACAGTAAACATGAGTGCAAAATGTAAATTTATAATTCCATAAAGCCTCTGCCTTTTTATTATAAGATGGAAAACTTGTTTCGCAATGTTAGCTCATAAAACTGTACTAAACAATTCTACAATTACATTTTTGAATTTTGTTTCAAGTTAGAATGAGAACAGAAATCAAAAGCTGGAATTCTGACCCTGTATTTCTTTTTTCTGGGTGAATTTTTACATATTGGGCAAAACCCAGCAAAGCTCATGAATACTTTGCTCCGAAGCCCAACACTAGTATACATTTATTCATAAATTTTCCCCTTTTCAAGCACAAACTGATTTTAGCAGACACGACAAATCATATTCGCTTCATCTTCACCAGATTTGAGAGTCCTGAGACCACCAGAATTTGGGTGTTTTCTGTATAATGTTTATATTTCTTCCTGCTAATTTCCGACTATTTAATTTTATATCACTGTTCTGTGAAATAATTATTATATGGGAAAATCTTTAAATTATCGTTATTTTAATTAAATGTGCTACCAACCCCATATTGCAGGGGTTTGCAGTTCGCTACTGAGTATTAACATAAGAATATTAAGGCTCCGGCACCTTTTTTTGCTAGAAATTGCCGCTAGCCCTGGAGCAATTACATGTTTTCTCATTGAAAAATTTCTTTCATTAATTTCCAAAAAGTTACACTTTTTGTATATAACCCGCATACAAAAATATCCCCAATCGGTAAAATGTGTGCCATATTCTGATGAGGTGATGTACAAAATTTGAGAATTATATCCTGAAAAGTGTCAAAGGTATGAAGATAATGAGTACTGACTTAAACTAATTTTCAGTAGCTCTTGAAAGGAAAAAAATCACAATCACATTTTAAGGGTCATACAGATATTATGAAAGAATATTTTACATTCAAATTCAAGTATAGACCCCAGTCACCTTTGTTTATAGATATCCCTTAAGACGTTATATGATGAGAGGCTGAAATTTTGTACATCACCTTATTTGTGCATGGGGTACATTTTATTTTCTAGGAATTTTTTTGTAAGGTAGTTCTAAGAAATTTTAAAAAGTGTAACTCTGTGAAAATTAACAAGAGGAATTTTCTCTTAACATAGTCTTTTTTTTTTAAACCTTATTTTAAACATTTATTCAATTCACACTGCCTAATTATCTTTAATAGATAAAGAATTAAAGCATGTTATCACTTTCTAGGGGCACTGTACGTGTGTGTGTGTCTATACAATTTATAAACACTAATATTTTTACTTCCTTGTATGACGTACAAAGAAATAATGTGATCGCAAAAAGAATTCGGTATCCAGATTTTGACTACCTCTAAATTTACTGAGTTTTTGCTTGACATCTCATTGTACACTTGTATGTATGTTCATATAAATTCATGTACAAGCATTCTGACTGACAGCTAGACCATTTTGATCAGTGTTTCCTGGCGCCTGTACGTACGTGTGTATGTAGGTAATTCACATATCTTAAAAACTATGAGTCGTACAATGTTGAAATTTTATATTTAGGATTGTTGTAACATCTACATCCATACATTATGCTTTATGGGCAGAAATTCATTAAAGTGTAATTTAGAGATATTAAGTTATTTCAAATGAATCTGATATATGTTGTTAAGGATTACAAAATGAATCTTGCCATCAAAAATGGTATCTTTATCATTTGCAGTTCTACAGGAGCACTCAGAAAAATTCCAACAAATTATAGCCCATGGCAGTTTTAGAAACATTTTCATTTCAAGCAGAATAACATCTTACCATATGGTTGGATAATGGTCCGGTGACTTTCAGCCACCTCCCTCAAAAGCTGCATTAAAAGTTCACCAAACTTGGCAACTTTTGGTGTATATATGTATATATTTAATTTGCATATCTCAAAAACTATTAGTCGTAGATTGCTGAGATTTTATATATAAGATTGTTGTAACATCTAGTTGTACACCTAGATTTTTTATTCCAATCTACTGGAGAGTTTATTTACAGGACCACCCTAAAGAATTTTGGTACGTGCATGTATCCTTGCAGTCTGCCAAGACAAGCGATTTTTCGCTTTGACAAATCCAGGTTGCATGAAATCATGATGGTTCCGAATACAATTGGCTACAGTTTGCCAGCACATTTTCCGAAAAAATTATTTGGCACGAGGATAATATGCAACTACCAGAATTCCAATACATTAATGTCTATAGACATCTTCAAATAGTGGCGTAGCCCAGTTAAGGGAGGGCTGAGGGGGCTTCAGCCCCGGGCCCAGGGAACAAGGGGGCCCTAGATAGGGCTAAGAAAACCCAGTAAATAGAAAAAAATATGTGAACCTAAAAATGGATTGGGTTAATTATTTTAATGGAAAATAAAAATAAAGTTAGTGCGTCGTGATTGTAAATTTTACAATCAAACGATGGCTTTGTACGATTGAAGATATTGAGTATCTTTGTTAAACATATTCTCATGGATAAACTCAAAATCTATTGAGACAAAATTTTTGCCTGAATAAAGACTATACACAAAGACATAGATTCTCATGAACAACTAGACATGCTAGAAACTGGAGTAAATGAACACCAGCTTCAAACAGTATCAATCTTCTTTTACATTCCATTGTATTGACAGACAATGTGCAACAGAGACGCCTAATGTTATTAGTTAAGAGTTAGTTTAGGCGTCCAAATGTCAGGAGTATGCAAAGAAATCAACCCGTCAATTGCTATCTCCATATGTAAACTTCACCTAAGGATCAGGGGAAAAGACTGAGAAGAAAAAAAAAATGTACCGATGGTACTGTTAAATCCAAAAAAACTAGCCATGTAACTCTTCAAGGATTTGAAAAATTTAAAGTTGAAACTTTTATTTGTGATAGCCGATAGATTAAATTCAGAAATGATAAAACAAATTGATGCTTATAACTCAGTATGCAGCATTTTCAATTTCATTACTAAATTAGGTCTCGAACAAATAAATGAAGAATCAGTTGATAATTTTTTTGAAGTTTATGGAGGAGAAGTAGATTTTGAAGCCACAAAATCCAAGTCATTCAATTTTCACAATATTTGTTAAGCTGTAGCTTAGAAAAAAAATCACCGATTCATATTTATGATCACATGTTTAAAAATGAGTTAAATGACATTTATATGTTTAATCCATTACGTATTTATTTAACTGTACCAATATCAAATTGCGAAACCGAGAGAGCTAACTCCAAATTAGAGAGAGTTCTATCTCTTCGAAGAACAAAAATGGGGGGGGGGGGCTCCGCTGTTATCACAGCCCCGGGCCCTTAAATGGGTAAACTGGGCTCTGGCGTAGCCAGAAATTTTTCATGGGAGGGGTTACTATTGTAACTCACATATATGTATACATGTGTGTGGTGAGGGAGTGAAGAATATACATTTTGTATTGCAAAAATTTCAGGGTGTGTGTGTGTGTGTGTTGTGATCCCTTATTCCCCCCAACCCCTGGCTACGCCACTGTCTTCAATATATTATGTCTCTAGTCGTTCATTGTTTGGTCCATGCACAGAATCTCGCTATTTGTCATCCACCGTGTTGAGTTTTGCCAAAATATCGCTAATTTAACACCAAAAATAATTATGCATTTTGCATGACTAAAACTTTTAACCGTAGAATGTTGAAATTTTGTATTTAGAACCATTGTAACATCTAACTGTGCTTTTGATTGCTGTGGACTGAGTAATTTATTTACAGGGTCACCCAAAAGACTTAAAATATATTAAGGGTCGATAGATACCGTCATTTCATTAAAAATCTGTGATTAATAACTGTTTCAGCTGTGACTGAAATCTCGCTATCGCAAGCTTATTGGCTTTTGTCAAAATATTGCCCAATTAAGTGAAAAAAATCTTTAAAATTGAACTCAGCTTGGCGGTAAACTTTAGAATTGCAGTAGTTTGTCTCTTTCAAATGAAATAAGTTTAGATGAAGTGCCCCGAAAATATTTCTGGTTTAATAGAGGTACAAGGAAGTCATGTGGTGTCCATATCAGATTTATTAGTTCAATGATTTGATTTAAAAAAAAAATCATAATAAAAGGAGTAGTATATAGATTTTTACAGTTATATTCTTCCATGATGATTGTATGTAAGAGAATTTTTTTTCAGCATCGTAAATTACAGTGTTACTTGAAAATATGTTTTCACATAATTTACACAGGAACCAGACTACATGCAAGCGATAGATATTAAAAAAATGAGATGTCAGTCAGCCAATTTAAATTACTTTAGAAGTTATTTACCAAAAAAATTGAAAGAAAAAAAAAGCATCATATTTGACAATATTTGGCTCTATAAAATGATTTAGATCTTGAATCTAAACAGCAGATAAGAATAGTATTCATAGAAAAATTGCTACTGTCGTATTATCCCGGCACTCAAACAAGACAAGCGATTTCTCGCCAAGATAAATGCCGATCACATGAAATTATTAATGGTTTCGAATACGATTGGCAACAGTTTCCAGCACATTTGATGAAAAAATACTTTGTTGAAAATGACCACCGGGATAATACGCAAGTACCAAAAAATCTAAAAATCTTCAGAATAATTTCTAATCCTAATATCAGCTCCACGCAGAACAGAGTGGAAATAGTTTTAGGTAAAAGAATAAGGATTTATTTTAACGAAGTACAGTGTAACCATTTAATCATCTGTCCATGGACACGAGAACAACAACAGTATAACCTTGATTTCAGAAAGTCAAAGAAACAACAGAAAGAATTGAGATAAGAAGGTGAAATAAAAGAGGGTATTAGTTTAATAGAAAAAATACATTTATTCAAGATATTTAAGTTCCACTCCATACCTAATTTAGAATACTGCAAAAGAATAAAAAGGCTGGTAGCCAAGTTTAGTGATTATGAAAAAGTAGGTTCTATAGTGCTTTTTTTTTTTTTTTTTTTTTTTTTTAAGCATAAGCAACAATAAGTAATCATACATTAACACATCACATGCCAGTTTCAACATAAGAAACCTCCTGTTTTATTTATTTATTATTATTTTTTTAATAAACCAACCACTGGTACAAAACTAGTTCTGTAAACAATGTATAAATTGACTTTTTAATGAAAATATGTTCTTAAAAAATAATTAACAAACCAATTCTTTCATGTTTTTTATTGATTTATTCTAATGCATTTTATATGCACATTTAATAACAGAAACCACACCAGAAAGTGTTATCCATAGAAAGCATGCACTTAAATTCATGTCAATCTAAGGATAAACCTGTCTAGTCATAGTCATAGCTTCAAATTACATTGGAGACAAATTATCCATAGATTTAAAAATCATGAAAAAATATCACAATCCTAAACTAGAAACAATATCTAATTTTGCAATTAGAGTTTAATTAGTTGCTGACAGCTTTAAAATTTCTTCCATATTTCTAAATAAATAATGTACATTCTTTCGTGCACAGTCGTGGATTGCTGTCTAAACCTCTAAACCACGGACTAAGAGGCTTTAGGACGGTCATCGGGAAGCGGCAGACGGGCGAAACTGCGTCAGCCTCTGAAAGGAAAGTATGCGACCCCCTTTTAATAATTAACGGCACGGGCGCCCTCTGACGACACACGGCGTAAGTATCTCCCGCGGGGTGCTTCCGTAGATATTTGTTTACGTTTCAGCTACTAGCAGACGACGCATGCGCTAAAAATTAATGAGTACGACTCCCAGCGCCACCTTTTTGGCAAATTTCATTTAGTTCTTTCGCAATGCTTGGATGATTGTCCTGAACCCTCTTAGTCCGTGCTCTAAACTGAAACGTCTGTTGCTTGCTATTCTGCAGTTTGGTTACATTCTTCACAGTGGGGCTGCGTTCGTAATTCGAAAACCCAATGAACCTCCTCAGATTACACGTAGTTTATACGGATTACTGAGATTGCTAAATAATACATTTAGGTAAAGGAATAGCATGCGCAGAACGATGCGCGAAGCTGTCACTCAGCTGACGTCATAGATACGTTATGTGGAAATGCTCTATACTAGACGTCAGGTGCAAGAAGTCCATTTGGGGACATTTGTACCGTTGTTCAAAAACTGGCAGTTTAAGAACGCTAGAATTAAACGTAGTTGCACTGATTGACCGTTTACGAACGCAATTTCGAGCCTTTACGAACAAAACCACGGCTGGTTTTGTTTTACAGCGCTCTCTTGTGTACAAGTTGTTACATTTGACGTAATTTGTTTCATATTGTAATTTGTTTGTGTTTGTTGGGTAGCAAGCGGTCATCTGTTCTCTTGGTCGTAAGACAGATAATTACTGTGAATCAGCTTATTTGAATGTCAAATTTTAGTCTTCAATAATTCAGAGGTCTTGTGGGCAGCTCTAATAGTGTTAATGTTGTAATATAAATTACCAGATCACGTTAGTTAGGTAGGAATTTTTCGCTGTCCGTATTGTCTGAGGCTGCCTTTTAAGAATTACTTTTTAAAAAGAATCAGGTATGTAAACAAAAGTATTCAATAAACAAGGAATTCGTACACTTTTTATATATTTTGCAACTCTATCATTGTCAATTTTGTTTTGTTAAAGTGAATTTAGTTGAAAAAGTTTTGTTTTTCTTTAAAATTGGAATCATTTTAATTGCCACGTATATTTGTTGCTGTATTTGGAAAATTTATTTTCGGAATTTTTTGCTTGGTTACTATGAAACAATTATGAATTCTTGTCGAATAAAGTGGAAAACACTGTCAGTCAGGGCCGTACCCAGAAAAAAAATTCGGGGGGGGGTGTGAAAAAGGCTAAATTTTTCAGAAAATCGCTTCATTATTATTGTTTTGCAAACAAAATTTTAAATTTCGGGGGGGGGGGGGAGACCGGACCCCCTGCCCCCCCTGGGTTTGGCCTTGCTGTCCAGTATTTACTAGCACAAAGAAAATGTAAAAAATAATCTATGATTCATTGGAAACCGCAAATTAAAAATGCTTGCGCGATTCTTGTTAAATGTTGCATCCCTAAATTTGATATTGTAAATTTCGCAGGAACTCAAACTTTTATTATTGATACATATGTGCATTTTTTTTTCAGAATGCATCTTTTATTTCATATAAATGTTATATATGAGTTTGTGTAATATTTTACTGTTTATTCTGTGTTTGCTCTCTTAAAGTTATTAATGATCAGTGTAGCAAAGGCTATTCATGAGCATCCATACTGGAAAGGAGGGGCCATGCCCCCCCCTCTACCTCCCATATTATCATCATGATATATGCATGAGTATAAAGTAGAAGTGGTTCAATGCTAAAATATAGTATCTTTCTGTGGTAGGAATCTTGACTTGCCGCAACAACCCGAGCAATCATATGGGGGCCCATGGGGCTATTGTCACCGAGGACGGATACAACCGATCACACTAGCTTATGAAATATATATGCCCACTTAACTATCCCCAGCCCCTCCCCCGCCCCAAAAAAAGTGGAGTTTTTAAAAAACTTTTCCAACCACACACACACACACAAAAAAAATGCTTTTGAACTTACTTTATTTTTAATATTGTTTGATCATAAAAAAGTGTAATATTTGTTAGGTACTAGAGAAGTAAATAGTCTAACCAAATAATGAACTAAATAACCCATTTTTTCAAGAAACATAATTATTCGCAGCAGGGCTTGAAATAGTCTTGGCAACTACTGAACAAGCTGTGTGACTAGCCCAAATAGCCTCGATGTTCAATAGCTCCAGCAGCAAGTTTAGCTTTCAAGTATTTAAAACTTTTTTACTTTGTTTCTTCCAACCTCAGATGTATTTTAAGGTTGCATATAAAATTACAGAATTGTTACAAAAAAAGTGAAGCCTTTTTGTCTGTTTGTTCCAGGGTTGTCAGATTTGCTGCCCAGGTAGCTCCCGATTTTCTTCACCGGGGCGAGAGTTTTTTACCTTAAAAAAACCTTGTTTTTTTTTAAGATAAAACTTTGATTTGCATCATTTTAAAAGAAATATTGGAATAATTTAATTTATTGTAGAAGCATTTCATTTCTTACAAAATACAACAGTACAACAAGTTCTATTTCAATTCAAAATTATTTTTATCACTAATGAAACTATAAATCCTAATTCCATTCTGTTGCTTTTATGAAAAATAAAAAGGTAAAATTATACAAGCCGGTGCGCATCCCATGTAAACACAGCGACAGTCGCTGGAGCTTGGCGGTTGCCAAGCCCCAGTGACTGTCGCCAACCATTTTGCACGATCAGCCAAGTCAAAGTATTTTACCACATTAAAATTGCACATAAATTCCACTAACAAAAACATAAAAACACAATACACTGTCATTATTTAACCTTAAAAAAAGTCAGCAAATTCAGTAACAGGCAATTTAAAATGAGCAAACAGTGGACTGTTTTTAACTAAAAAACTACAGTGGATTAAGCAACCTAGTTGTACAGCTAATGCAAACTGGGCAAATACTGGCCTGTTTTCAACTAAAAAAAAAAAAAACATCTGTGGATTAAACAACCTAGTTGTACACCTCATCTAAAGTCAGTATGATTAGAATAGCACATAAATAGCACTTACGACAACATAAAAACATCAAATATCAATTTAAAAGTCACATTAAAAACCTTAAACATTGCAAAGATTCATTTAAAAAAAAGCACTTGCCCCTTTATTTTTTTTAATTAACCGCTCTGAAATGTCCCTAATACCCATCGGCTTATAACATAAAACCAGCATGCTTTCTTTTATTTAGCTTTATATTCACACTCTTTTCTAACAAACACACACACACTTTCATTTCATACAATAACATATTTCATTCCCTTCCATCCATAACATGAAACAATTTCAAATTCCCAAACTCATGATACACATCTTTTTATGGTTGCCAGTCAAAAATACCACTGGCAGGTTACTTGACTCCTGCTGTACATCGCCCACCCTGGTGCCAGAACGATCACCAAATGAAATGTAAACACAAACATTGATATGTAAACAAGCACCGGATATGGAATGTAGTCCAATAAAAATATTTGTTTTTACCAGTCCTAATACTGCTTAAAATTTGTATCATAGAATTTTCTATGACCATTCTATATGTGCAAATTTTCAATTTCAAGTACCAAAAATTTTAATTTTGCCAAATAAAACCCGGGTTTTTTAATAAAACCCACCGGGTTGGGCTTTTTAAAAAAAAACCCATTTTTTTTTTTTTTTTTTTATAACCCTGGTTTGTTCTTCTCATTACATTATTGATTCCATTTTGTTGAAGTTAAACGAAAAAACTGCAAGTGCTATTTATAGATATTGCAAAAGTAAGAAAATTTAAGATTTTGCTGCTAGCTTTAAAATCTTATTTCAAGCACTGTTTCGCAGTGTACTACTTTTATTAACAGTACTAACAAATGCACTTACGTCTCCGTATTAGAATCACGCTCATATACATGTTTTTTTAATTCTCCCTTGTTATTAAAATATCTGTTCAGTTTTATTACCACTTTAGAACTATTAATTTCTGACTAGGATTTTTGTCTACCTGGCAAAACAGTGAATCACTTTTCAAGGATTGCCAGATAGCAGTGAGGCTAGTGAAATGTCAAAAGTTGCCAGGGTTTGATACTTTTGGCAATTTATTGCCAAGTTGGCGCCAAAAAATAAATCCCTAGAACTGAAACAAGTTTGGCAATATCTTCTATATTTGATGAGATTTGCTTCTAAGCCCAATTGTTTCCCTACTATATAGTTATGCTGATCACTGACTCTATGATGATTCTGGATACCCACTCCAGGATAAAACTTACCACCATTACTCCAAAAAGATTAAAAAGTTGAACACAAAATGCCTAATAACATCTACACCGTTTGTGCGTTCAGTTTGAAATTTTTCATAATTATGTATAAAAGTATCGAAAACAATCTGCGTTACTTTAAAAATCTGAAAATCTAAACGTTCCCTAATTTTAAGGAGATTTTTTGCTACTTTCCGCTCCATTTTATTTCCGAGAGTAAAAAAGTGAGTGATATGTGTGACTAAATTAGCTGTCACAGTTGACATGATGTCCCATTGAAATCACGGTCATCAGGCTTTGAATGGAAAATTGCAATCCCAATTCATCTAAAATAGTTTATCTAGATTACATAGCATTTTTATTTTTTCATTAAAATGATCATCTGCATGAAGCATTGATATAAGAGGGGCTGTGTACACAAAACGAAATGGTTCGAATGCGAAAAGTGTCTGCTCGTTTCCAGAAGAGTATTAAATTCGATTTGGGTCTATAAAAAAATTGAATATGAAGTTATTTATTTTAGGTGGACATGGATTAACTATATCGAATGAAGATTTATTTTCATTAAATGATTTTTCTAGTGTCTGTTGTAATTGACTCCACAACAGGCTTTGATTTCTAGTAATAAAGGTGAAGCATATTTAGAATATGTCTGAAAAAGATTGTAAACCAGTTTTAATAGGCGATTTTAACACAGATTTTATTTCCAAAGAAGTGTTAGAACAAGGAAGACAAATACAACACACTTATGGATTATGATGCAATTTCCAATGCAATGAAACAAGGATGACAAATAGGGCCTACTCATTGATTATGACACTCTTAACATCTAGCACTTCAGTGCATATTTAAAATATGATAGTGTTTTTTATTTTATTTCCCCTTTTTTTATTTTTTAATCCTTTCACAACCCAACTTGTTATGCATTTTCGACCCTATTAACCCTACCCTTCCTCTATAAAGTTAACCCTTTCTAATCTGATATATCTTTGAATTAAATAAGTTTTCTTTTGATAATGCATAATGAATTTGTAACTAAAAACTAAATATAAAATTCCGATTATTAAATTTTCGAGGAAAATGATTTTTTTTTTTTTTTTTTTTTTAACTGTACAAATTAGGACTCCATCCTGTATGATTTTTGTGTTCTGAGGTGATTTTTGTGTTCTGAGTTGTGGACTCGGTGTCTAAAAGGATTACTCTAAAGGATTTTTTGTCTTTCAAATGGCTGGGTCAGCGGCCTACTTGCATTAGACTTGACCTCTATGAGGGCAGGAGATGTTGGTCATTTCCTTATGGGGCACCTAATAGGCAGACCAACATTGCCCCTATGAGTGGTCTCCTAATTTTCAATCAATTCCAGATGAGAGACCTAGCCCTTGGATTGACATCCCCACAGGTATCGTTTGAACAACGAGGACAATGGAGCCCCGATAGATTTTACGGGCACCAGCGTTCTCTTTAGCGTACACGGTACACAGCAGACTCGGTCGAGAGAGGAGTTCACCCTTCCAACCACTGGCCATTTCGGTGTTCTAATGGGAGCCGAGTTTAATCGACCGATTTGCTGCCGGACTAATCTAAAGGTTGAAAATCATTTTTCAGTTCATACTGAATGAACTGCGATAACTAGTCAACCAATTCAAAAAGTTATAAAATCTTCAATATTCTCATTTGTAGAACGTTTTTTTCCAAAATACTCTGCCAATGGGCAGGGCTAGTTCTGTATTAAGTCATCCATAAACATTGATGATGGATGTGTTTGTTTATTTTTAATTCTGAAAGTTTAGAAAAATAAAATTCGATGTACTGCCCTTTCATTCGACCATCAATTGGTAGTCACTTCGGCTGTTCGTTAACGCAAACAGCGATGACAACTACTGCTCTTTCATTTCATAGATAATGTTTAATTGCTACAGCATAGGAAGTATGAAGAAACATACGGTTAATTCAAATCAAAGTAAATTATTGAAACATTCCCAATTTTTAACTTCTATCGTCAAAGATTCTATTTTAATAAAAGGTGCTGGCAGTTTTACCACAGACTTGGGAATGTGTTACAGTTTTCGAGGCGTTCCTGAGTATCTGGTGCCTGTGTGCGCCGCACACATGGGCAGCGCGGCCCTGGCAATAGCTTTTAATTGTTTATTTTTTCTCATAAAAGAATAGTCGCCATCTGAGCTAAAAATAGATTTGGTTACGTCAGATTCGCAATTGCAACGAATTTTTGCTTCAGCCTCTTTAGCATCGTGTTGCCGAAATTTATTTTTTGATGCCCTGCAACATCTTTTAAATTACTTGTTCTTGGTTTCGTCATTTTAATTTTATTGGCTTAAATTTTACGTTGCTCTGTAGTTGGCGTTGTTTATCTCGACCAAGTTTTAGCTATCGCCAATCTGAAGTTTGCTGTTCACATATTTTTTAAGTCATTCTACCTTAATTCTACTGTTGTTGTAGGACATATTTTTATCTGGCCGCCACCAGCCGTCATTGTAATATGTTTATTCTTCAATAGTCATTTCAATAAACAGTTTTTAAAAGTATCTTACGTATTCATCAGTTTTACAACTGAAGTGTTTTAATTAATGTGCCTGTGGTAACTTACGCCTTTTAATTGTAAATTTAAATCTCCAAGTAGTTTCATCATCATATTGATTGGTGCCAATCCAGGCACACTTCAGTATGTTTACTGGTGGCTCAGCGGCATAGTGACGGATGGGCAAGGGGTCTATCATGTCCCAGGTGCAGCTTGCAGAGGGGCGCCAAATCTTAAGACAAAGAAAATTTGACACAAAATAGGAGGGAGGGCGCCAAAAAGGTATCGTGCCCCGAGTGCCAGTTCTGCGTGCTACGCCACTGTGGTGGCTGCCAATCTAAGTCAACTTGCCCAGGCGAAATGAAAAACATCTTTTTCTGCCCTCGTATTCTCTGAGGTCTTAGCAAATGCCAGTGTCTCTTACCACAGGCGAAGTCTTCTCAGCCATGAATCTTCTTCAGCCCTGGTTTTTTATCTGGTGGACTTCTACAGGTCAACAATGTGTTATCTCTGGGTCCTGCTGGTGGGACTTTCGTTTCCTTAGACTGATTGATGATATTTCGCTTCCGTGGTCATCTGGTGCTGTGGTAGCTTCACCCTTGCATTGTTAGAGTGCGATATATTGGTGTGGACATGGGCGTCGACAGAATATTTCCCAGGGGGGGGGACAAAGACTACTTTAACGTATGGTTACCATGTTGGAAAGAGCAAAAAAGCAAAGGAAAACACTGCATACAAAAATTCAGGGGGGCATTGCTCCCCCCCCTTGCCCTATGCTGCCGGCGCCCATGGGTGTGGACTACAGTGTTCTTGTTCTGAATGACCTGGACTGAGGCTCCTTGGCGATTTTGTGCCTTACTATGCTCTTTGAATTCTTCAAGTGGTGACAAACTGCTTCCTGTTTGCTATGGCATTTTTTCAATGAAGACTTCTAAGGTAACTGTTGACTTCTCATTTGACCGATGCCTCTTTACTCCTATATGTGCTGTGAGTTATATTTTTTCACCTCCCTGCTGTTACTCGTGAGGATTCAACAGTGTGTGTGTTTTTCCTCTGCATCGAAGTGTTTTGGCCGTTTATGGTGCAGTCAGCATCATCGTTTTGGTCTTAGTTTTTGTGTCGCAAATGGAATGAAGCTCATATAAATATGTGGCCAATCAATGCCAGGTCCAATGCAGTCAATGCTAGTCAACTGAGATTTAAAGATTTTCACCACTACATTTTTGTAAGAAGGATCAAATTTTTTAGTGCTTATTATTGAAGTGTGCGGTTTGCGTGAAAGAACGTATTTGTGCATTGTTATGTTTCATTATGAGACAAAAGGAAATGAATAGTGACTATGATGAAAAAATAAACAATTAAAGGCTATTGCATACCGGAAGAAGAGAAACAAATTGAAAGCCAAAGTGAGGGAAAAATGAGAGCAGAAAAATGAGTTAGAATTCATGATTTTGAATAGATTAAATTTAAGAAACACAAAGTAAATGATAATTAATAATTAATATATGATCTACATCACAGGAAGTATTCTTACCATGGCCTTAGAAACGGTTAAATAATCATATATGCAGTTATTTGATTGTTGTTTTTGGAATATTTATAGTTAGATATGTGCTCTTTTAAGAACCCACTTATAAATTCTCGTTGAGTAAAGTGGACAGCACAAAAATAGCTCTTTACTAGCACAGAGAAGGGAAATTTTAAACAACCAGGGGATGAATGGGAATTGAACCCATGATCGTATGCTTAACCGATTAGCGTAGAGGAGGACAAGCCTCTAAGCCACGGCTCTCCAGATATTTGTTTCTATATTTATTGAGTGTTCAGTGCTTTGCACCTTTGTTGTTTGTGGTAGTTGCACATAGCTGCTTTAAATTATAAGCATAGTTATGTGGGCTTGTAACGCTCAACTCTCCTGTCTCTAAAATTTGTTTAAGGTACTTCCTAGGAGCATAGAATAATTTTTTTATTTCTGGAGAAGCTAGGGTTTCAAAGTATATATATAACATTTTATAAAGGGAGGGTAGGCTCTATTATACTGCCATTCAAATACAAAATAAAACATTTTGAATGATATTTTGTCAAAATTCCAATTTAAACTAAACATTTTTGTTAATCTTTTAAAGCAAATTAATGTTTTTAAATAGGGGAAATCGAACAGGTTTTTTTAAACACCAGAAAAGATATTAGCAACCATATTTTATACTGAATTAAAATAGTCAAATTTTAAGTCTTCAAAAAATAAAAGTAATCTGTCAAAAAAATTAAATGTACACATATTGCTCATATGTTGCAACATTGTCATAATTAAAAAATAATTTTTAAGTTGATACCATACAGACAGATGCAATGATTGGAGCTTCTAACTGACAGTTTCATTTCTCAGTTTTCAAATTCACCCACAGAATGATGGTAGTATTGTTTTGGTCAATATAAGTTCTTGAATTTCGTAGAACTTCAAATGCATTTCCTGGAATATCATGATTTTTGAGTTTTGAAGTTTTTGTAGCGCATGAGCATTGAACAATGTGAACTTATCAAAAACCACCCTCGGTGTTGAGCACACATGCACTAATTTATTTATAAAATAAAGTTAGATTTCCTGTTCAATTGCTTGTGAATACAAGCGTCGCTACCTGCTGATTATTTGGGAGAGGGGGGGGGATAAAGACCAAAATATGCTCTTATCCTTATCTTTATTAGCAATTAAGATTAATTAGGCGACATTTTATGGGAGACAGGCACGCCCTTGCATCTCCATAAGGTTGCGACGCCCAAGTTAGTGAATTTTCAGTTATGCTATCAGAAATTATATTTCGTCAGTGTGAATTTAGCAAAATCAGTTCAGTTAACTCCTTATCACTCATTAAAATTACAGTTTCATGATCCAAATTTAAAGTTTTGTATAATGTTTTTACTTTAATATTGCTTCGAATTTGTGGTTATAGAATGTTAAATATTTTCAGCCAATTTAGTGTCAGAGTAATCACATATTATACGGATATGATACACTTAAAATAAACTTTAAGAATATTCAACAACTAAAACTTGATTGTAGTGTTTTATCTCCCTTTTAGCTCTCATCATGTCTGTTTCACCAACTACACCAGGAGAAAAAGTTTATCCGACTATTGGTAAGTTTATTTCAAATATCTGTACAATTATGGAATTATTTATACAATTAGAGATTCCAATCCAGAAAACCGGATCCGATATCAGAAAACTAACGGATCCGGTAATCCGGCATCATTAGACGTTTACCGGATTCGGTACCAATTTACTGGATCCGGAATTGGATCATAATCTAATTTCATAATTTAATAACTAAAAGTTTTATTTTATAAGTAATTATAGTGCTTTAATTCCTTTTTTCACTGTAAAAAATCCAGGAACGTTCCTTGGAAATAATGGGGAAAAGTTACTCACAAATACCATACAGAAAATAAATATTCCCATCTGAAAACTTTACTCTTTACTTTTGAATATTGCTCTCACGATTCGCCTAAAAAACACACAATTAACTTAAAAGTGGGCAGAACTGTAAAAAAATTCCCGGAATGTTCCTTGAAAATAATAGGCAGCTGAGGTAAATTCCGAGCCATTATTTTCAAGGAACATTCCTAAAATACGAGGCAAGTTGCATGAAGATACCAAGAACTTTACTGAGCACTATATAATTCAGTGGAGCTTTCCTGAGTTGTTCACTGAAGTTCCTGATATTTTCATGTAACGTTCCTTGGAATTCTAGGGCACCTCAACTGTCCCTTATATTATATCCAAGGAAAGTTCCTGGATTTTTTTCTTTTTTTACTGTGTTGTTTTAATTTGTTTACTGTATTTCTTCTAAAAAAATGCAGGCGCAGAGAGCCCCTATGTCCATTTCCCACCCTGAATGAATCAGATTGCGGCGCAGTCGCTGGTATTGCAGCAAGACATTCAAACACACCTGGGGTTTAATTCTGTCCCAATGGTTTCGAAATCGTCGGTGGATACTGTCGACTGGGCAGATCCAGCTGTTTGGTTATTGATCGAAAGGTCGTTTCAGGCATGAAAGTTTTCAGTCTTTTTCAACATCATTGATGCATTTGAGATTTAGTATTTAAATTAGTTTGAATTTAATTATACTGAATACAGTGATGTAATGAATGTTAGTTAATTTAATAATAAATACATGCAAAAGAATAACAGGTAAAATGTTAAATTCATAATAATTTATTTGTTCTGTATGATCCGCAGCAAAGTTCAGTCTTTTTAGCTGTTTATGCTTTCATGCCTGGGTCGTTTAGCCAATCACACGAACTCCTTAACACTCCACCTCTAGTGATCACAAGGCGGGTCAGAGTTAATGATGGACGTGATTTTAACGACGGGGGAGAATTCCGCTACTGCTTTAAAAGACTTTTTTCTCCTCAACAACCCAGAAGTATATAGGCTGATAAGAATATTTCTCAGCCTCACCATGACGCATTGGTTATGCCACTGAACATGGTAGACGGACGAGGTGTGAAGGTCCTGGGTTGGGGTCCCATCGCGCGGCTGTCGATCTAACGGTCTGGAGTTTTGGTAGGTTTTCTCCAGATGTAACGTGAATACGCGTTAGAACCCCTTATAAAGTCCTCCTACCAAGGCACCCCCCCATCCTAGGCAGATACCCCACGTGCAGGTTTGCCTTAACACACAACACAAGAATATTTCTCATATTTTAAAAGAGAAAAGCCTGAACCGCTTGATTCTACAGCCTCTAATTAAAAAAGTGTAAAAAATTAAATATTTTGAATTTTTCAACCAGGTGTGGCATATAGGGGGCGCGAAAAGCCCCCAAATTTAACAAACATTTTATTTATTCCATATTCTAGATTTTAACCCTTTAACGCGCGTTGTCTTCGCCGTGAGGACACAACTGTTTTGAATCACGAATAATTAATTTGATTTCAATAAAAAATACTTAAGGGGGAAATAGTTATAAACAGGGATTGCGCTGGCTCTTTTTAACATTTCGCCAATTCATTCCCAAAAATTAGATTTTTCCGGACATTATTAAGAAAAGCGATTGTCAATATTTTCGCCAAAAAAGTTTTTTCTTTCGGAAAACTAATTTTATTTTCGCAATTTGCGACGTTGGCGATCGACAGCGCGACCCCTGGTTACAAAAGTGTACTTTTCTATTAGCACATCATTTCCCGTAAAAATTGTCTATTATTTGTAAAATTGTCAGGATTATTTTCAACAGCACTGGCATCTGTTGAAAACTGAAGAATATGTTGGAAATACATTGATATAGAAAAACAGCGGGATAGACTGTCCAATGCTGAAAAAGGGGCAGCCGTTGCCATCGCTCGATTTAATTACCAGCAAGATGGTGGTCGATCGCAAGATGACTGTGCAGCCAGCTGTGTCAAAAATGGTTTCCAGATCTGTAGCAAGCGATGAACAATTCGATCGACCAACATCTTGCTGGTAATTAAATAGAACGATGACAACGACTGCCCTTTTTTCAGCATTGGGAAATAGTTGCACTTCAAACTATTAATACATCAAATCTTGCTCCCCCAAATGAAAAACTGAAATGCCGCTCCTGTTTTCAACCGTTATTAATTTAAATGATTTAGGAAAGAACACTATGTATTCAGAGAAATAACACTATGTATTCAGAGAAATTTTCAAATATACCTAGAATGTATACTTTTTTCGATGTCACGATGTAAACAAAAATTGAAAGCAATAATTTATTGTCTTTTGAAAAATCTATAAAACTTAAAAATTTAAGCTAGAGATAACCGATTGGATCTTATTTAAAGTCGAAAGAACTTTCCGAGGATGCAATGATAAAAAATTGCAGACAAGTAATTAAGCAGATACAAACTGATATGACAGACTCGATAAATGAGATAACATAGTTTTTAGGAAAAAAAATATTTGATGATTTAAAAAAAATTGAAAAATTAAAAAGAGCAGTACTCAGTGTCAAAGGTTTGCAAAGTTTCAGCTCGATTGGATGATAGGAAGTGGGTTAAAATTCATGAACAAATTTTGATGTGGAATAACATACTCAGTTAATTAAAAACTTGATAAATTAAATTATGCCTAAATTAATTTTTTGTTTTCAACTAAAAAATATTTATGATAATTTTAAATACGGCATGTTTTTTTATAGTCGCAGAAAATTCTAAACATTAATAAGAAATGTAGGGCAGAAGCGTAGTGCATATACATTTTCATTATAAAGTGGAATTTATTTTTAACTCAATAAAGTGAAATATTTATAGTTTTCTCTAAATATTTCTTAATATTGAACTTTCATTTTATATAGCATTTTTCAAAAATATTTTTTTTTTATGCTTTTTAAAGCTCCACAATAAAAGGCTTCTACTGTTAATTTTTTTTACTTAAATTTTTATTTATTTTTCTTTTACAGCAAAGAAATATATTGTATCATATTTGTAACAACATAATTACAATTCATATAGTAATAAATTTATTTTAACCATTACGGCTATTATGCAATTCAGTGCTTTTGTGAAATACTAGCAAAAGTACCCTTCTTGACGGGTTAGTACATAATGCAAATTTCCAAAAAAGCCTGAATTTTTGACAGCAGTAAGTGTAGAAAGAACGGAATTTATATATTGGCAATAACATAGAAAGCAAAATTATAACTTCTCTGTATTTTTAAGATTCCTGTTAAATTTCGTTGTACTCTCTTAATCCATTTTTAAGGGATGCGATAACATTTATACGACTAATCTCAAAATCCCCAAATCTATGAATAATATTTAACAGTTTTGGCATTTAGAGTTTGAATTAACCTACGTCTAACAGAAATCCGAATTTCATCCGATTCCATTGTCATTTTCCAGGAATGGAACAGACGTGTACTGAGTTTTCCCAACATCACAAATTTTATTAAAACTTTTAAAGATGCCTGTAATTTAAATGACCACCTATAACGATACTAAATTTCATTTCATTATCACTTGAGTGGTTTATACGTAATCAACAATTTTTTTTTTCGTATTTTGAATAATTCTTTGGAATAACTCTAACCAAAATTTTTAAAAAATTCGACACCTATAGTTTAAGTAAATGACCACCTATCATGTCACGAAATTTCATTTCATACGTTTTAGTCGTTAATACGCATAGCTGCCAACTCTTCTGATTTTATCGAAAGATTTTCCACCACTAATTTTTACTTAGCAATTTAGGCTTGAAATAAAAGGTGCGCAACTAAGTTCTCGCTGCTTTTTTTTGTATGAAAATGCAACTTTATTGTGCAGAAAGGGTTACAAATGATTCATTCATAATATTGCCCATCGCTAGACACAACCTTTTCCCATCGTTCGGGCAGAGCTCGAATACCCGAGGGTAGAAGTGTTCGTCGTGGAAGGCTATCCACTAATCAAGCCATTTTTTAATGTCTTCATATGCGGTGAACTGCTGATCAGCCAGACCATGTGCCATCGAACGAAACAGCTAATAATCGGACGGCGCAATGTCTGGGGAATAAGGCGGGTGGGGTAGGACGTCCCATTTGAACGTTGCCAAGTAGGTTTTCACAGGTTTGGCAACGTGCGGCCGCGCGTTGTCATGCAGGAGAATCACTTTGTCGTGCCTCTGCTCGTGCCCCATGAGGAATTTTTTGCCATACAAAATGTATATTCTTCATGTATGTATATATGTAAGTTACAGTAGTCGTAACCCCCCCCCCCATGAAAAATTTCTGGCTACGCCCCTGCACACAGCACTTTAAAACAAGGCTTTCAAAACAAACTGAAAAATCGATCCTACAGCGTCAATAGAAAGTCTTAACTTCTCATGAGTATCTGCTATCTGATGAAGCAGAAGCAAGACTAACTGGACCGGAGCATCCCGCTTCCTTTTACAGATGACGCAGAAGCTATTAGAACTTTCCCGAAGGTTTCTCTTAAAGCAAGAATATTGATAACGTCATAAGAATACAGCTGAATCAGTAGACTATTATGTAGTGTTAATGCCAGAAAACTAGCTCTACAAGTCCCATTGGAAAAATCGCGCCAAAACCAAAGTCCGAAATGTCGCCCAGCTTGGCGCCTCTTTGGCGAATTATCGCTTAATTTTGCGCCAAAAATAAGTCCCCTAAAGTGAGGTTAGCGAAGGCCTACGAACGATATTTCTGGAGACTTCTAGAAAACGCTATATAAACCAATAGGGAAAACCAAACCTCCGTATCTCGCATTCTAGTTGACCAGTTTTGATGCAACAAAATGCAAAATTTAACTATTTGACCCGTAAAACACGAATTTTAAACTATTTTAAACTCCAGAACAGGGGGGGTTGCTCCGGAAATTCGTAACAATATAAACTGATGTGATTAAGATTTGTGATTAGAGCTGGTGCACGTAAAATCCGCCGTGGCTCCAATGTCCTCAAAGTTCTTAAACGATACCTCTGGGGCAGGGGCGTAGCCAGAAATTTTTCATGGGGGGGGTTACGACTAAATGAATTGTGATGTCCGCAATGTCCTGCAACTGTGTGATAAAGGAGTGAAGAATATACATTTTGTATGGCAAAAAATTCCTCATGGGGGGGGGGGGTTATGACCAGGGCCGGACTGGACCGCTGAAACGGCCCGGGCGATTCGACCAAACCGGCCCCCAACATTAGTAGCGCGTCGCGTCTATGATATAGCGAGGGCGAGGAAATGCACAAATTAAGTTGAACTCTGTTATACTAATGATAACTTTTTATGATGATTAAGATATTCTGTACGTCCAATCACTTGCCTAAAGTGCAGAAGCTCACTTACAACGTCACTCGCTTATAGCGTCCTAAATGGTCTGTTCCCTTCAATGGCGCTAAAATCGAGTTCAACTGTATGTGGCATTAACCGAGAAAAGTTATTTAAAACGCACTATAGTTTTTTGAAGCTTTTTAAAAAATAATTTAAAGGCAACTTTCAAAATAATTTAATTCTATGATCCAGTGGCATTTTCCTACTTAAAAAAAAGTAAGTTTTACCTTTAGGAGGAGGAGGCATACTTATAATTTAACTGTACAATCTGTCATATTTAATTTGTCAACGTACGGAAGTCGAAACGAAAAAGAGTCCTAGATGAAGTCCTGAAATTTGTGGATAAAGGCAACAATCTTCGTAAGGAAAAATATTGAGTCCTGCGCAACAAAAATTAAGTGGTTTTGGTAGATAACCTTACCAAAGGTAGGGAAAACTAAAGGTGCCGTCGTATGTGGAATGGTTGAAAAAATAGCGACGCAATAAGCTGGGTAAACAGGGATGAGATTGGCAAAAAAGCAAAAAGACTGAAATTATACGAGAGCAAAAAATTTGCACACGTGATATTTATATGTGAAAGAAGTTTTAAGAAGTAAAGTATCAAAACATGCTACAAGATAATCTTTACACAGTAATTAATAACTACTATCAGAAATCCACAGAAAAAAAAGCAGAATTTTCAGAGAAAAGAGACAAAAAAAAAATAAAAAAAATTCCTAATAATTTTTAAGCTGAAATCAGCCAAAAAGCTGAAGAATCTCATCCCTGAGTAAAGTATGTGAAAAGACGTATTAAAAGTGTTAGGAATTTTGAAAGATGATGTAGTATGCGGAGCAATGTCTTATACAGGTGACTTACTAACGAGATTTGACTGCATTCTGGCTGAGTGTGGATTTTTTTTTTTTTTTTTTCCCTCTTGAAACCAGGGTTGGGTGATTTGTCCGCATAAAGGTATTTTTGTCAGTACAGAGACAAGGCTGATAAAATCCAGGGGGGCGACGGAGGAGGGAAGGCAATTACTTAAATTTAGTCTGTGACAATTATTGATATCACATTATGTTGGTGTATGTATCTGTATATTACTTTAAATTACTTTGTTTGCTTACCTGAGTTTAACTAGAATATTTTATCTAATTAAACATAAATAAACTATTTGGTCGTGCTTTAAATGCTCGATTTATATTTTATCAGTAGATACTTAGAAATAGTTACATTCAGAAACTAAATTGTAACTACTTTTGAGAGTACAATACCTGATAGCTATTGTCATCATTTTAATAATCTGTAGAGCATTTTTAATTAATAAATTGATAGATATAATACTTTCATTTGAAGAGAAAAACTGCATAAACCTGTAGATCTTAGGTCATTTTCATACAATAGTTTCCATTGTTGGGACAGTTTAACGTTAAATACTAATTGGAAAATTATGAAAGTTGAACTGTGAAAAGAAATCCTGCAATAACTTCGTTTAACTTAATTATCTACTATTTAACGTACTTTCATTCAGATTCACCATCTCAGAAATAAAAGAATCATTAATAGCATTTAAAAACAGCTAATGAATACCAAGAAGAAATGGATCCAAACATTGTGAATCATATTCATGATTTGAATTTTCATAGACAAGGAAACACTTAAAAACAGTATCAATTGCATTGGACATTAAAAAAAAAGACAGAAAACAAAACAAAACAAAAGAAAAAATCAGCTACCTTAGCATATGTGTGCCATTATAAGAATGTGAACTTCTAAGAAATGAGGGTTTAAAACCTCATTATATTCAAAAGGGAAAGAAGGGAATGAAAAGCCATTTTGTCATGCCATCTTGTAGTTTTACTACACTTGAAGTACAGAGGTAAATATTTAAACGAAAAGCAAAAGGAAAAATCATGCATAGATATATGTGTATAATATGACTTCATTAAATCCGAATATTGATTAGACTCATTGGTTTAAATCTTAGTTTACTATTTATTTTTTTCAAAACCGTATAAAAGTAGATATAATCGGAACAGACACTATCCAGAGCAGCCAGTAATTTGCATTTCGTGGTTTTTTCACAGGTGTATGGAAATCAGAATGCCGCGATTTCTTTTGCACTCGAGAGAACCCATCCTCGCTGATTCGTAGCTTGTGTCATTGGGAATTTAGAGTTACCGTCTATTTGTTTTATTTTTCTCACTGGAATATGGGCGTGCTATTGCTTTTTTAAACATATTTTCCTATTCTGGCAATTGTTTATGAGACAATTTTGAGGCATTAAGGGTCCGGTATGACCCGAAACCTATATACAGGTCTGTAGATAGTAAAAGATTTTTAGATGCCTGTCTTTTTCAACTATCTGTTGAAAGCAGGTGCGGATCGTCGCGCCAGCCACTCGAATTGTAAAGTGTTTGTCTCAAGAGAACTGCTCGAGCCGGGTACGGGTACTGGATTTATAAATCTTTTGTCAACGGGCCGGGACGGACTTATGTCCTGTGCTTATATTTTTTTTTTCTTTTTCACCTTCCTGCAATCCGAAAAAAAAAAAAAAAAACTTTTTTTTTTTTTAGCTACTCCGTTCACTTTGAAAGACTTTGGGGTTTGAAAATTTTGTTACCCAGTAGTAGCGCAAGACTTTGACCGACGAGGGAGCCAAATGATAAACCGTCACAAATGTCGAATTTTAAATTTAAATGCATGTACTTGTACTGCATGACTATTTTATCGTTTACATTATCATCATTTTGATTATTAGTATTAATATTAATAACTTAATATATAAAATTCCTGAAAAATATTTATTCATCGATCTATTTGGTATGTTTTATATATTTTTTAATTTCTGGAATTTTCGAGTTATTATTTTGTGAATAATCGGCCCGTACTCGCCGGGTCGTACGTTTGTTTCAAATGTATTACGGACTTGGAACGAACCTTCAAGGTCAAGAATCGTCGACTCGGGACTCAATTTTCAGGCCCGTGTAGATCTCTAGTCTCAATGTGTATTTTTGAAATGCTCTATAAAGGTCATTGCAATTTTAATCATTACAAAGATACTTTAGATATGGGAAGCATTATTCAGCATACAAAATAGAAAGCCCCCCTCCCCCTTGCATATGTTGCGTCGCAACCTTATGGATCGATGTCGAATTTAGGCCTTCTAGAGCATCGGTCCATGCGGCCCACACGACCACCGGCCCATCGGGCGATAGCCCGACCGCCCGATGGCCCAGTCCGGCCCTGGTTATGACCCCCTAACACCCCCCCCATGGCTACGCCCCTGCTCTGGGGTGCCGATTTCAGGGGGGTTGGTCCCTCCTCTGGAATTGGTTCAAAATTAGGGACCAACGCAGAAGTCAAAGCCCTTCGGGGACAATGTCTCCCATCTTCTGGGATAGTGCAATCTTCCATCCCTGGATACAACAACAACAACAGCAACAACAATAACATTTAGATCTGTGTTTGTATGAATTTAAAGTATGAAATGATATTTTAAGAAGTTAAATCTATATAAATAAGACTTTCCTCTGACAGACTTTCGTCTGTATAGTACTTGGAATTCAAAAATTTTGCGATTTCTATTTGTTTCAAGCACATTGGTATCCAGTGCGACCTAAAAAAAAATTCTCTGTCATTCTGTTCGTGACGCATTTTTTTGCTTGTTTGTTCGCGCTTCACGTAAAAATGACTGAAGCTAATAAAATAAAGTTTGCTGACATGATTGGTGGTCACTCAACGTTAAACTGTACGCTTCAAATACTTAATAAATTTTGAGATTTCACGAAAATTGTTCCGAACTCCGTAAATTTTTGCTAACGCATCATGTAATAACAAATATAGCGAATGAAATGATATTTGGTGACATGATAGGCGATCACTCAACTTATACTAGGCGTCGAATTAAAGAAAAAAATATATTTTGAGATTTTGTGAAAATACAAACACATTCATACGAAAATACAGAATTAAACTATTCCGGTCGAATTTTTTGAAAGTTTTGATTAGATTTTGAGAAAAAAAATTCAGAATGTGTAAATATTTGTAGAAGTTTTAATACAATTCAGCTATTTTATACTGCTGTATTTCGAGTTAGTAGAAAAGTAATATTTTATACTTGAACTGAAGGATAATTTGGAAAAAAAAAAGAAAAAGTGTATATTGATTTAAACTAAAGGATAATTAAAAAACAAGAAAGAAAGAAAAAGGTATATGTTGATATTTCTATTTTTATCTATTAATTTGGGAACTAAGTTTTAAATTATGTCCAATAGTTATTTATCTTACTACTATGCAATTGAAATCAAAGCTGGACTTTTGCAATAAGGTATACTAAATAGACAAATTATATTATTGAAAATGTGTTATCCAGGAATTGCATCGTTACACTGTGAGTATTTTATGCCTTCTCCCCCCCCCCCCAAAAAAAAAAAAATCTAAAAAATAAATGTGTTGTGGGATTAAGGCCGATTAGCTACGCATGGGCTCTACACGCTTAAATCTATTGATTAAAACTAACACTCCTTTATTGATTAAATTTCTTATCGGCTGATATAAATCCTTTTACGCTAAAAAATACTCATTAAAGACAATAATTTGTTATCTCCTCAATTCCCCTCAATGCTCAGGATTCGCTAGATCCTATTATACTCCATTTTTCAGTAAAATCTTGTCTATTTGAGAATTCTGTCTCTCCCCCACGAAAAATGCGTAGTAAGATATCCTATTTCTATCACGTGACCTTAACGGAAAACGGTACATAAACATAGTCACCACAGACAACACAACGCGGGAAGCGGGAATCGTATGCCTTACGCAGTGGTTATTTATATTCTTTGTTGTGGCGATCATCGAAGAGCAAACATGTCTTTATCAAATTATGAATTAAGAGTTTCTGAAGAGGATACCCGATGATACTTTAGAATGGTGATAATTTTATTTTATATCCGAATACCAAATAAATCTTTTTCATATTCAGAGTTGTGAAATAAATTCAACCTAAATGTGGAGAGGATGCTTTCGGTAAAAATGTTGTTTTAATGGACATAGTTTCTTACGATTGGATTATAAAAATCTCGTCGCTCTTGTAAAACAAATGAAGTTATGATATCTTCAGTCAAGTGAGTAAGTACTATTTTACCTTTTTCATGTAAATAAATTGGGTTGCTGCTTTAATTGAATCTTACAGCTGGTTTAACCATGATTGCATTTGTGTATTCTGACTGTACTGTGAATTCGTTTTATAACTAGAGACTATAGTGAAATTATATTCTATTTATTAAAGAAATACTTTTTTATAGTGTATTAAGATATATGTAATGTATTTGCCTTGATTTAAAATTTATTTTCTCGGGCTTATAATCATAGATAACAGCTCTGATAATAAAAAATGAAGAAAACGAATAATTCAATATATCAATCAAAAACAGCAAATTTTCATGACACCCTTTTTCTAGCTTAAAATAATATTGAGTACAGATATATTAATTAAAAAAGGACTGATTTTGTAAAAAAGCTCATTCTATAGCTTAAATAATCATAATTGAGTATATTAATCAAAAACGGACTGACACTCCTCCTTTTTGATTATTATTTAGCCTAAATGGAGCTGTTGTATAATGCTCAAAAATTGAGAATTTTTCGCTCCATTGATATTTGTCGATTAATGGAGCAAATTTTACTCAATCGGGAGAATGGCTGTTTGAAGTCAATAATTGAGTAAAAATATACTCCGTTTGATTATTATTTTACTCAATAGATTTAAGCGTGTAGGCCTATGGGTGGGGTGCCCTCCGTGGGGGTCTTTCTAAGGGGTCCTAACCCGTATTTACGCTAAGTTTCGGAGAAAACCACGGAAAACTCCGAACGGATAGGTCGACGGACGCGCGATGGGACCCGAACCTGGGACCTTCACACTTCGCCCGTCTACCATTTCTAGTGGCATTACCACTACGCCATGGTGAGGCCTAAAAATTAAAATTAGTCTTTTGTCTGTACATTAAAATTCGTTTTCTATTATTTCTAAATTTTATTATATTCTAAAATTTTTTCGATTTCTGTTCGTTTCAAGCATTTGGGAACCTAATATTGCCGTAAAAAAAGGTATGTTTGTTTGTCTTTCTGTCCATGACGCTTTTTTTGTTCGGGCATTATGTAAAATCATATGAAATGTAATTTGGGGAAATGATAAGTGGTCATTCAACTTAAACTATAGGTTTCGAATTTTTTAAAAAATAATTTGATTATATTTCGAGATTTTGCAAAAATTGTTTCAAAGTGCGTAATTTTTTGTTCGCTCATCGCGTAATAACGACTAAATCGAATAAAATGAAATTGAGTGGCCTGAGAGGTGGTCACTTAATGCAAACTATAGTCGTGCGTCGAATTTTTTGAAAATTTTATTAGATTTTGCGAAAATTTATTCTAAAAGTGTAATTTTTTATCCACTTATCACTCAAAAACCGTTGAAACGAATCAAATGAAATTTACTATCATGATAGGTGATCATTTAACTCGTACTACAGGGATTGAATATTTTTCAAAATTTTGAACACTATAATTATATGAAATTTTTAGAAATTTATTCAAAATTTGCAAATATTTGTATACGCATCACGCATAAATCACAGAAGCGAATGAAATAAAATCTAGCATCATTATAAGTGGTCATTTAAACTATGGGTTTCTGGGAATGGCCCCTGACGAGTGTCCCAGAGGTTATAATTTGCTTTCCAACGAATCTTGTATATTTTGGTTCATTGAATTTCATACTGTTTGGCCCCCTGATTCTGCTGATATACTTTTTTCCCCTACGGGGTATGTCATTTTGCAGTAATATTCCTTGTTTAACTTATTAATTATATATCTATATAAATAAAACAAACTATAAAATGTTGGTTAGTTTGTCTGTGTCTCGCGTAGCTCCTAGACGGGTGATCCTAGACCTACCAAATTTTGTATGGAAATTCTACAGGACGGGTCCCGACATACCTCGAAGCCATTTTTTTTTTTGAAATTCTATTTATTTTAGGAGATATCGATAAAAAACGTGTCGCAAGAGGCTCATTCTTGCTCTCCGCCATTTCGCAATTGTAACCCCGCAGTGGAAAAAGTGAGAATTAAGCATATCTAGGTTGCCATATTTGGCAAGTTTATTAAATGATTCAGACTCTTGAAGTAAAAATAAAATAATAAAGATTTTTTTAAAGATTATTTGAAAGGTTATTTTTTAATTAAAATATCGCGTGCATGTGAAATCAGAGCAGGAATGAAATGTTTCATACTCAAAAGAAAAATAGGATTTGGAAATTTTCCGAGACTAAAATGGGCAACTTTTAAATTTGGCGAAAAATAAAATGGTTGAATATGCGATTTTGAGAAGATGGTATTCTAGCGCTTGACGCAATTTATCGTAATTTTATCGTCTGCCATTTGGATTATGAATACACCTGAACAAGTTTTTGAAATATTCATTCAGTTCGAATTGTGTGTATTTCTGTGCAGCTTTTCCCCATCTATTTATAATGTATTACATCCAGAAACATGATGTTAGAAATATAAATTTTAATTTTGTTTAATCACACTCATAAATAACGATATACTTCCCAACTTAATGGAATAAGGAAAGAAAATAGGGAAGACCCATGGATTATAATACGCTTTTAATATATAGCACTTTAGTGCGTATTTAAAATCTGAAAGTGTTTCAGATTTTCTTACTTTTTTTTTTTTCTCCTTTCCGTTTTTTTTTTATAAAGGCCAATATATCCAGAAGCTCTTCAGAATTAATATAGGACGAAAACAGTTTGTTCCTTTTTGTCGGTTGTTATCATTTAACCATATTATTTTTGTAACCGGGGGCGGCCCGACACGGTAATCATCGCAGCTGAGCGCCGGCTTCAATAGGCGTCATTTCGAACTCAAAAACTAAATACAGCATAAAACGGGGGCGTCTTTTTTACATTAGCAGGGGGCGCCATTTACCGTAGGGCCGCTTCTATTTGCAATCATCTTTATTTTAAATTCCATCCAGAATCTGAGAGATTTCAGTGCCAAGGAAGCCAGTGAGGAACAGGATTCTCTCCGAACAAGATTTATTAAGATGGCGAACCAACTGGTCGCCGGAGGCGGCTAATAGATTTTCTGATTTTGTGAAAGTTGCGTGAATGTTTGTTCGCTCATTGTTGAAAAATGCCAATGCAGTATAATGAAATTTGGAATTATATTAAAGGGCAAGTGAATTTAACCTATAGATGCCAAAATTGTTTTAAATCTGTATAAATAAAACTAACTGTAAAATGCCAGTTAGTTGGTTAGTTTGTTTGTGTCTCGCGTAGCTCCGAGACGGTTGATAGTAGACCTACCAAATTTTGTATGGAAATTCTCCAGGACGGGTCCCGTCATACCCCTCGAAGCGATTTTTTGAAATTCGAAATATTTTAGGAGATATCGATAAAAAACGTGTCGCAAAAGGCTAATTTTTGCTCTTCGCCATTTTGCAATTGTAATCCCCCCCTCCCCTCCCGCAGTGGAATGAGTGAGGATTAAGCATATCTAGGTTGCCATATTTGGCAAGTTTATTAAATGATTCAGACTCTTTAAGTAAAAATAAAAGAATGACGATTTTTTTTTGTTTAGATTATTTGTAAGGTTATTTTTTAATTAAAATATCGTGTGCATGTGAAATCAGAGCAGGAATAAAATGTTTTATACTCAAAAGAAAAATAGGATTTGGAAATTTTCCGAGACTAAAATGTGCAACTTTTTAATTGCGAAAAAAAAAAAAAAAAAATGGTTGATATGCGATTTACAGAAGATATGATTCTAGCTCTTGGCGCAATTTGTCGTCTGCTACTTGGGTTATGAATACACCTGAATTAAACTTTTGAAACTTTCATTCAGTTCGAATTGTGCATTTTTCTGCGCAGCTTTTCCCCATCTATTTCTAATGCATTGCATCCAGAAAAAGGATGTTAGAAATATCAATTTTATTTTTGTTTAATCACACTCATGAATAATGATATACTTTCCAACATAATGGAATAAGGAAAGAAAATAGGGGAGACCCATGAATTATAGTGCGCTTTTAATATATAGCACTTTAGTGCATATCTAAAATCTGAAAGTGTTTCAGATTTTCTTACTTTTTTTTTTCCTTTCCGTTTTTTGATAAAGGCCAATATATCCAGAAGCTCCCCAGAATTAATATAGGACGAAAATAATTTGTACCTTTTTGTAAGTTTTTATCATTTAGCCATCTTATTTTTGTAACCAGGGCCGGTCCGGGGCGGGCATCTGGGCGCCGCATCTGCAAAAAAGTTTGTCGGTCGTTCTGTCATTCTGTCCTTGACGCTTTTTTTGTTGAAACATCACGTAAAAACGACTGAAGCGAATGATATGAAATTTGGTGTCATGATAGGTGGTCACTCAACTTAAAACATAGGCGTTGAATCAAAAAAAAAAAAATCTGGATTGGATTTTGAGATTTTGCGAAAATCGTTTCAAACTGCGAAAATTTATGTTCGAGCATCACGTATAAACGACTGAAGCAATTGAAATGAAATTTGCATAGCTGCCAACTCTTCCGGTTTTTCCGGAAGATTTTCCACCACTAATTTTTACTAACGAATTTAAGCTTAAAATAAGTCCAAAATTTTATTGTAAAATAAAACTGTTTGAAGATAGTGGTGAAAAATCTTCCGGGAAAACCGGAAGAGTTGGCAGCTATGAATTTGGTATCATGATTGGTGGTCACTCAACTTAAAACATAGGCGCCGATTAAAAAAAAATCTTGATTAGATTTTGAGATTTTGCGAAAATCGTTTCAAACTGCGAAAATTTATGTTCGCACATCACGCAATAACTGCAAAGATGAAAAAATGATATTCGGTGAAGTGATAGGTGGTCACTCACCTTAAACTATAAGCATCTAATAATAATAAAAAAAAAAAACAGATTTCGAGATTTTGCGAAAATCTTTTAAAATTGAGCAAATCTTTGTTCACGCATTACGTAATAACGACTAAAGCGAATGGTATGAAATTTGGTCACATGATAGATGGTTGCTCAACATAAACTATAGGTGTCCAATTTTTTAAACATTTTTTTTAGATTTTGTGAAAATTCTCTCGAAATACGCTTATATTTCTTCAAGCATCACGTAATAACGACTAATACGAATGATACAAAATTTGGTGATATGATAGGTAGTTGCTAATCTTAATTTATAGCCGTTGAATTTTTAAAATATTTTTATTACATTTTGAGATTTTGTGAAAATTGTTTTAAAATGCTGAAATTTTGTTCCAGCATCACGAAATAGACTGCAGGGAATGAAACGAAATTTGGTGACATGATAGGTTGGCACTCAACTTAAATTCTAGGCTTCCAATTTTTCAGAAATATTGATTAGATTTTGAGATTTTGCGAAAATTATTTCAATATGCGTAAATATTCGTTCCCGCATCACATAATTACGACTAAAGGGAATGAAATGATATTACTTAGTTACTCTCTAACCTGTAATATTTTAACAATACATAAAAATTATAACTTCGCTTTCTTTACTTTGTCAACATACTACATCCATTCTGTGTACTCCTACAATGCTGACGAAAGTTCTTGCTTTTTGGAAATTTACATTCAGTATTAACCCGTCAACGACGGGTACTTCAGCTAGTATATAATAAAACTTAACTTTCCTTTCATTTTTAAAAAACTTTCCTTCTATGTTAATTCTTAGCTGTCAGTGTTTATCTTTGAAAATGGGTATTTTAAGATGCTTTATCTAACCCTTATTCAACTTCTCGGGGATAGCCTTTTTCTAAATATTGATGAATTATCAATTTTTCCCGTTTACGTCACAGCTAAAGGAAAAAAAATCTGTTTTCAAATACGGAGTGTTATAGCGTTTTCTTCAACTACTTTCTTCTTTTGTTCTTTCTTTCTTTTTTTTTTTTTTTTTTTTTTTAACATGAACTTCCTCACTGAATTTGTACTTATCTGACATCTCGTGTTCCCTGAGCTTTTACAGTAATTTGAGACTAGAGAGCGAATGCGTTCCGGATGTAAATAACGTGCAAACAATTTTACTCCTCAAAAAGCAGGACGATTGTTAGATTAGTTTTTTTTTACACCACTCTCGCGGGAAAAAAAATTCGAAATGATACGAAATTCGGAAATACGATGAATCCAGATTTTGAACTTTATACTGTCATGAATTATTCGTAAATAAAATTACTGCTGTCAAAATGTTAGGGGAAAAAAAAAAAAAAAAAAAAAAAAAAAAAAAAAAAAAAAGCTTTGTTATTAATATTTTTTGCGGAGCATTGTGACCGTGAACTCGCAACCTTGACACACGTTCTTTCCTTATCGCCAGTTAAACAATAAAATATGGAATTGTAAAATCTGTAAAAAAGGAGCATGGATTTAAAAAAAAAATTCTTTATAACGTTAAAGCTATAAGTTGTGTGTGTGAAAAGACAATAATAAGCTAGATTGGAATAACTTCAGTACTTTCAAAAATGAACGATCACCATCTATTTCAAAAATGCTTCATGACATCTCCGACAACTGAATAGTTTTGATTTAAAACAAGACTACTTTAATCTTTTTTCCTTTAAAAATTTTTGAACTTGGAATTTAAAAAAAAGTTAGTGAAAAATCATAAAAGGTTAATAATGTTGCTAATACTTAAATGTACTACTATACAAAAGTTATGGTTGATTATATCGGAGAAACGTTGTAAATGGATTTTACTATGTTTATAATTGCTTTAGTTTTTGTTTTCGAGGGGAACGGGGAAGGTAATGAACTTGTTATGACGACACTGATTAAGAGCATATTTGTGGGTCTTGTTTTGTCGAGAAAGTCTATTTTAAGTAGAGATTGCTCCGGCTCATTTTTGAAGGTTCGAATCCAGAATTTATATTCATCAAAGCTGTATACTAATAAACTACTTAATAAATTAGTATATCAATTCTTGCGTGATCCTTCGAGTTAATTGGAATTGCCCGGCGATTGTTTAATGAAACAGAAATGTTTATTAATGAGAATTAGCGCATCAAAATTTAACTCCACCGCGAAATTTCTTTTTCTGTAAATTGTGTAACATATGGTTTGCTGTGCTATAACATATGGTTGTTATAATTTCGTGCTTCAGCCATACATAGGCTAAAAGTTATTTTTGATGACAAGATAATCGATTAATGCATTTCACAGATAATTTATTTTAAGATATTCATGTAGAGGCATATCAAAAGAAAAAAAATCTAGTGATTTTGCCAAATTTCAGCGGGTATAGTTTTTGATGAAAAGCGTTTTCTGTTTTAAAAGCTCTGGTATTAATTCTGCTCAGTTGTTTCTAAGTTTTAAAATGAAGTTACCTAAGTTTCTAATTGTTGAAGTAGCATTTTTGTGTGGAATTCTCGCCTCCCGGAGATGACTGCGTTACTCCAGAGTCGAATATCGATTGAAATACCCACATTCCGCTGACATTCATTCATCCCCGGTTCAGCTTGATTCCCTTCAGTAACAGAAGCGTTTCGCAGTGAAATCATTCCCTTTTTCTCCGTGAGCTTTGTTGTTGTACCGCGAGGTTGTGAATACTGTGTAGAATATTTAATAGTGTGTGTGTTAGAGAGAGAATATTGCCTGAATTGGGTTGAATCGCTTCCGTGACGCAAAGGGGGCTCCGTAAATCGATGGCGGACGAGCCGCAAGAGGCCCCAGTGTCTATGGCGCAGCGCGAGGAAGAGTATACCCCGGCCCGGAGGCCTCTGTCACTTGAGTGCCCACCGCGCTACCAGGATTACCTTCACATTGCTGCATTTGAACCTGGTGGGTCTCTATTCTAGTATGCCAAGGTCAGTGTTGCCGGACGAAATCGTGAAATTTTCCTTTTAATGAATTTTTCATAAAAAAAAAACAAAAATCTCCCATGACAGAGGAAAATATTCGGAAAAACACTAACTTCTTAATAATGCTTTAAATTGATAAAATTATTCAAACACAATGCTTGTTATTTACAAGCGTTTTTTGAGTAATGTTGTGTGAGAATTTGAAGCTATTGTAGTTTTAATAAAGGGTAGCTGTGTGAATTAAATTCTTAATGGTAATTGTAACCCACAGGTAATAACTGATTGGTAAGGTATCTTCCCCCCCCCCCCCAAAAAAAAAAAAGCATCTTCAATAATTATGTATTTTAACTTGCTGCAGCGTTTATATTATAATTTGACTAGTGAGGTAGTTTCCTGTGACATTCGATTACTATAGGTATGGTTTTCTAACTATCCACCTTTTTTCAAAAAATCTCCTGTGTAAAATGCTTTGATGTATAAAGGAAATTTTCTAGAATCTGGCAACACTGCCCACGGAAAACTTTACATACTAACGAAACAACCTTAGTTCAGTGTTATTTTTCTGTTAAATTCAGCAAAACCTGAATAATTTCTTTGTTTTTGATATCTGTGTACTCTTCATCAACAAAAGTTTTTTAGTGTACATAAATAAATATAATTACATTTTTCAAAGCTTGTCTTTCTTTGGTTGTGGATGAATGACTGAATGAATCACTTTTAAAAAACTATCATTGTGAATAAAGGTGCTCCATTTTTTAGACTATTCAATATTTAGGTTGCTTATATTAAAGAGTTATTTGCACCCTCACCACATGCTTGAGGTTTTCTGTACTTCTCTGACAATTTCATCTATACCTACAAATAATAGTTAAAAAAGAGTTAAAAAAAATAAGAGTAAATGACATAAAGGAGTGCTAATGGATTGTTTCTAAATGCAAAAAAGATTTTTTTCTTTGATTTGAGGAAAACTGAATAAATTAACAAGTAACAAAAAAAAAAAAAAAAGTCATGATTGAAAGGGATAAAATCGAACAAAATTAAAGAACTTAGGAAAATTATGACTGATTATATGTTCAGAAAATATATGTGAAACTAAACATTAAGTTAAATTATTGGCCGGTGTCTTTTTGTTAGCTTCTGGGCACTCATGAATTTTAACTTTAGAGTAATTGTTTCTGAGTCAGGAAGCATTAATTCTTTTACAAATGTATTTTAAAGTAATTTAGTTTTTAAGTATTCTGGAGTTGATAAACATTTGCAAAATTTCTGAGTGCTTAAAAATGAGTTTAGCCTATGATGAAATAGCTGCAGATGCTTCCGAAACTCGATTGCACTGTCAGTTTGGCCATTTTTGATTCAACATTTGTAAAATGTAAAATTTATTCTACACAAGGCAGTATGAAATCAGTCGTAAACTAGTATTCAGATGTAGAAAGAATTTTCATTTTGTTACTGCTTTCTGTGACTCTAAAATTAAAAATTGTTGCAACTTTTTTTTTTTCCCTTATAAACTCAAACATATAAAGTTGTATGCTATTGGTAATGATTCAGGATACTGTTTAGGATAGGGGTGTACAACCTGTGGTCTACCAACGGCTCTTCAAAATTTTATTAACTTTTGCTGAAGCTGAGAGTAACTGTTAACATAGAAACTGACTAATACTAATGACTGCAATGCTGGAAAAAATAAAGTTGACATTAATTGGCAATAATACTGTTGGCAGTGAAATTGTGCTCCAAAATGCATGCTGCATGTTTATCATGAAACATGGGTAGGGATGATGATCTCATGATTGATTCAGGATATTTGGAAGTGACATGTAGCAAATTTTTTGACACATACAAGGTTTTTACTGGACAGGAATAATATGGAATGGTCAGGAATCTTTATTTTGATTGAAAGAGTCTGGGAAAATCACAAATTTTGGCTAAAACCTGGGAAATCTTAAAAAGTAATCTGGAAAATTCTCAGACGTCTGCATTTATAAATTCTTCATTTGCTGTATGTCATATGCTCCAAATATGATTTGACATTGATGTTCAAAGGGTTAATAATTATATCTATTGATATGGCAGAGTAGTAAATTATAATGTACATTTTAACAACATAGTTTGGAATTTTATTAAAGCAGTTCTGGAAAACCTGAACTACCCAAGAAATTTTCTTTCAGAAATTGGGTCCCTGCATATAATTTAACTGTCTACATTATTATTTCCAAACAAATGTCAGCTTTATTTTTGCTAGAACTGTAACATTTATTAAATAACATGGCTTTTTTGTTGATATGCATTCTTGGGCATTTAATTGTTTGAAAAATCATTTACGTATGACCATAATCAGTGGCACAAGTATGCTGTTTTGGCACCACTACCTTTTTTGGATGCACACTGATCACAAGGGCGGCTCCAACGAGGGGGGCCATAGGGGCCATAGCCCCCTCCGAACTTTTTGTTTTTGAACTTTAGATTCGTATACTTTACGATTCCTCACGTTCAATTGGCATTTTAAACAATTTATAGGCTATCTAAAAAGTTCAATGGCCCCCTCCGAAAATTCAGCCTGGAGCCGCCCTTGACTGATCACACAAATTTTACAAAATAAATTTAATGGCTGGGCATTGGGAGCGCCTTACTCTTTGTCCTCTCCCCTCCCCCCTCCCCCTCGCTCGTACAGGGTCTTCTGCTGTTACTGACCATAGTTTAAAATTAACAAATTTTGTAGCATTAAAAATTTTGTGTTGTACAGTCAAGCCTTATTAAAGCAGAACCACTTATGATGAAACATCGGATTGCATGAAGCATGTGCTTCGTCCTTCCAAAACACATTTCTTTATATTTTACAAGCTCAATTTACTGAATAACATGGAATTTGGTTAAAAGGAAGCAGTTGCAGCTGCTTTTTGATTTTGTCTTAAGGTTGAATTGTACTATAAAACTTAAAGAATAAATCCATGCAAGTTGTATAAATTTCAGTAAAAAAATGCAATATTTTTTTAAGTAATTCTATAATAGTTTAAGTATACATATCAGGTTGAGCCTGAGATAATGATAGGATCAACCTGTACTCAAACCAGGCTCATGTTTTGTAATTCATTATTGTATTCATGCTTGGTCTTACAAAAAATTTCTCATTTACTTCTTATAAATAAATTTTTAAAAATGATAATCATTTTTGGACAAAATAGTACGTTCTTATTATAAAATATAAGAAAACAAGAGCACCTAAGAGGTACTGAAACTTCAGATATTTCAAAGCAATTGTTTATTGTTTAGTTATGAGATTTGACATATGCTTGTGTTGATAAATTTATATGATTTCTGTCTCTGGCGGAACAGAAGAAATGACTGATGTTTGTACTGCATTTCATTCACATCAATCCAGTTTGCGAAACTTATGATGTTCTAGAAATAAAATAACCATCTTGCATTTATTAATTAGCTTAAATTTCAGTGTGAGATTTTTCTTTAACTAATATCTTCAGGCTCAGGTGGACTCTAATTAAGTCCTCAGACTTTGCCTTAATGAGCTGAAGCTAATCCCTAATACATACAATGATTTTATGCAATGAAGGAAATAAAATCGTTTAGCTTTCAAATAATTTGCAAATATTTTTCCTGCAGATTCCAGCGTCTCTTTTATGTAGTCCACTTTTTGTTATTTTATCCCAAAAGTTAATTTGTATTTTTTGTACTTTTTAACCTCCCAGTATGAGTACATAGTTTAATTATTCAAACTGAGTTATTAAAAAATATTTAATCATATGTTACAATTTAGATATCAGTTTTAGTCAGTTATTTTTATACATGACCAAAATTTTTGGTTTTAAATCACTAAGTTCCAAAGTTGAAATTAACTATGCTTTTCAAAAACGCATTTTTTTTAACTTCAGAAATTTAAGTTAAAAAATTATTATAATTTTAATTTAATAATTTTTTAAAATAGAAAAACATGAAACTTTGTGGGCTTTTTTAATAGAGTGATTAATATGATGATTGAGAGAGAAATCCAGTTAGAAATAAGTGACATCATTAAATCAAAAAAAAAAAAAAAAATTAATGAAAAAATGTAATACTTTCAATAATAAGTACATTTTTATAAAAATAAAATAATTAAGTTAATAAGATTGTTTTTGCTTTTTTGTATGATTTAATTAAAAATTACTTGCATAAATTTAATATTTATTTGAAAAATAATTCAATATTTGCATTCCTTTCTGAAATAACTCAGCTTATTGCTTTAAAATTGCATTTAAACCAAAGAATTTTTTTAAAAACCCTGGTAGGAAATAAGTTACAAGAGTCATAGTCATTGGGAATTAATATATTACTAGTTTTTCCTGTGTGTAGTAGACAAGACTAAGGTAATCATAGGCCTATGAAATTTGATTTTGTGAAATTAATACTTGGTTAAATAAAATAAAAACAGCCATTTATGAAAAACTTACTCATGTTTCCTTTACCAATAACAAGTAAATAACATCGTTATTATTATTTTTATTCTAGATAACTATTTTGAACCACCTGAGGAAAAGGCCTTTGATGCAACTCCTGACAGTGGCATTCATGAATTGGAAATCACTGATCCTGAACAGAGAGCTAAACTTGAAGAAGACTGGAAAAATGAGTTAGCTAAGGTCTGTTTTTAATTATTATTGAATTATAAATGAAAATAAGTGTATGATGGTTAAAGAAAAGATTAAACTTGATTTTACTTAGATTACTTAAATTGTGGAATATATCATTAAAAAAACCTGTTTTAGAAATATTTTTAGCTTTCTTTAAATTGAATTTAATTATTTTCCATGACAATTTGAAAATTTTATTTAGTATTATTCATACAGAGTTGGGCAGTATTGTAAATACATGTATTTGAAATACATTTTCAAAATACCTTTGTATCTAGTATTTTGTATTTTCACTAGTAAAAGCAAAGTATTTTTAAAATGTACTTTAAAAAACATTTTCAATGTATTTTTGTATTTTCAAAATACTGAAAGTACATTTTGTATTGTGAAGTTAAATTAATTTTAACACCAGAGATTGCTTGGAATGTGATGTTTGAATGAAAATGATAGAGTTGCTGATATTTACCTATCCATCCCTGCCGCTCTTGATATAAATTGCACTGTTGAAGTATTACATGTGGTGGCTGAAGAGGTTTGTGGATCTTTTGTAACCCTTAAGTTCAACTAAATTCGAAAGGGGATAAATCTTTTGTGCTTATATTTTAAAATAGTATTATAACGTTTAGTCTTATGACTTTTTTATAGACCTTTTATATATATATATATAATGATTGCTGGTAACTCGTTAACACATATTAATGAATTCAAAAGAGGGAAAAATATGTTTGAGTGGTATTTATTGGATTTGTCTAAGGGAATTTATACACAATTTGAGCTGCCTCTTGTTTCAGAAAAATAAGGCTACAGTATTTTTGTAGTAATAGGATGGAATACATCAAACTTCCACTTTAGATGATTTTGAGACTGTGCAATTCTTGGTGGAAAATTTTCACACATTTTGTCTGTGGTGGATATGATAAAGTTAAGGTGCTATGCCAGTTATGAAAGCTGAAAACTTTAATAATAAGTGGAAATTTTAAATCTATCACAAAAGATGCGAGTCTGAATTTGCTTTAAGAGCACGGGCCTTAAATTTATACTTATTAACTTGATTTAATGTTTCAAATTATCGCTTTGGCCTAAATAAATTAAACATTTCAATAACCTTAATTCACTTTCAATTTTGAATGTTGTACTTATCAAAATAGTAACTTCAAAAAAATTTTGTTATTGGATTAAAAACCCTGCTATATTACAAAATAACTGGTGTTTAAAATATAAATTAATGTAAACCTTTGTAAAACAACAAAGTTTCAAGTAACTTTTATTGTGTTATTTTAAACCCTACTATATGTTATATTTAATTCTAAAAATAGATTTTTGTATAACTTAAAAATTAACAGCTTTTTATGTTTGTTGATTTATTAAAATGTTAATAATTAGCATTGAAGGGAATTTAAGAAAATGTATTTTAAAACATTGTGTTCTGCTAATAAGAAAATAATTAGCATCGACGTGAATTTAAGAAAATGTATCTTAGAACATTGTTTTCGGTTTATTTATTTATTTTGTATTTGTATTTTGATTGTATTATATATTTTTTTCACACAGTGTGTGTTCTGAAAGTATTAGGTTGTAACGAAAGTTTCCCGCCACCGCAATCATCGTCAGGACACAGTTCTCGTTGGCGTATTTGCTCATATTTTGTCAAACGATTTTTGGCATTTGAAAGAAAGAGGTTTACTTTATAACACTGTGTTGTGAAATCTGTAAAAAATATAGTTATCATTAAGTATAAGGTGTCTCAAATGGAGCTATCACTCTAGAGGATTAACCATCATTTACTTCCAGTTGTGTTGCAAAAAGTCAGCTACATAATACAACGAATTACGAGTACAGCTTTAAGTACTATTGTTGTATCATGTGACATGGTGCAGGTTTGGTACCGAAAGTTCAAAAACAGTTATCTAAGGAGTTAGAAGTTAGTTTTTCAGGCAGATATGGCAGAAAACTTTTGTTACACCTGATATTTTGCAATTTTATGTGCTTGAATCTATGCATCTTGTATTTTATATCAAAAATATATTTTCAATGTATTTTGCCTAACTCTGTCTTCATTCTTGAATGGAAGAAAACTAATGTTTTCATTCTTATGAATGAACTATTTTTCAGTTTTGAATCTTATGAGTTTTTGTTTTTTGAAATTATAGCATTCAATGTTTATATTAAATCTTTCTCCAAATGATTATACAGTAGAAGTTTATGCATTCAGATTTTATAATTGCACTCTTACTGATTAATTTTTATTACTGTAATTTAGACTGAGGAAGAAATTTCCACTCTGAGGCAGGTCCTTTCAGCAAAAGTGAAACATGCAGCAGACCTGAAGAGGAAACTTGGTATAACCCCTTGGAAAGAATTAAAAGATGATATGGAGCAGAGTTTGAGAAATATCCAAGAAACTCCTGCGTAAGTTATTTTAACAAAGAAAGGGTTCATTAAAAAGCAGTTGTAGTTTGTTTACCTTTAAAGTATTGTTTTTTTAAACTACTGTATAAAAATAAACATAATTTTATTTGAATATTATGATAGCTGATAATCCAGGGATCATGCTAACATGCTTTTTACTTTGGTCTTTGAAGGGGATCTGGCTTGTACTGAGCACATTTCAATGTTCTAGTCACAAAGTTATTTTTCAGTTTTACCATCCAGTAATTTTATAACTAGGAAATAGTATCAATAAATGTTTGCAATTTTAATATGAGCTTAATTGTGGAATGCATATGAAACTGTTAGCTCATTTCTTTTATGTGGGGAAAAATTAACACTAAGATATCTAAAAAACTTTTAAATATCCTATGAAAAATTCCTTGAGTTCAGGGCTTCACCTACTTGGAATGACAAAGGAACAGGGAATTAAAATTTTTAGTATAAGGGTAAGGTTGGGAAATTTATTGAAAGACAGATAAACCCAGGAATTGAACAGATGACATTTTAAACTAAAATCAGACATGAGTTTTCTATTGAATTCTGTGGTTTGTTTATTTTGCAGATCAGCAGGTCCCCCCCCCCCCCCCCCACTTCTTTAATTTTTCAGATCAGAAAATTTTGCTGTTTGCTAATTAGTTTTTTTGGTAGAAAAAATTCTGATCTAGAATCTCTAGAATCCAAATCTCTAGAATATCTCTATCCAAATCTCTAGAATCCAAATTTGAATCTTATTTTTATCCCTCTTGAGAATAAATACTTTGACATTCTTTGACATTGCTTATTTAAACTTTCAATGCCATAAGAGTAGAAATTGACTTCTATTTTATTAATTTGCTTTTCAAGGAAACCAGTAATGAAAAAGTTCCTTCACAAAAACATAATTGATTAAAATGGCTCTTCATTGGCATTTTACCCTACATTTTAATGTGTTTTATCAATTATTTAAATACGCCTACTTTTATTAAAAATTAGTATGAGAATTCACAAAAACAAGTGTTGAAATTCACAAAATTAAGTTTTGAAATTCATAAAAATTGAGCAGTTTTCACAAAAATGGGACCCTGGAAAAAATTCCTGGATCGACCCCTGCTATCCCATTGAGATAGAACATATAGTTTTACTAATGTAATGTAGGATTTTACTAAACTGAGCACATAGTTTTACTGATATGATTTTTACAGGTTTGGCAGTGATGTATGAACATTGTCTGTTTTTCCTGTAAAAATAAGTTATTCTATGTAAATACAGGGTGTGAAAAGAGCAACAAATGTGTAGGAGAGGTAAAATTATTTGAACTCGCACTGCCATATGGGGCAAAAATGCTATTTTCATATGCCAATAATAACTCCAGGAAAGGTGTTAGCTAACTTTTCAGGACTGCCAACTAGGTGGGCAAGCAGGACACATACCCTAGTCATTGTGCTGAAAGGAGTACCAAAATTAAGCTTTTTCCTAGGTACTGTGCTGAGGAGTGTGCCAAAATTGCTTGCACCAAGTGACATAATCTTTGTTGGTGGTATTGCTGTTTCTAATTGTGCTTTAGAAAACTTTTTAGTTTTTTTGTAAAAAATACTGAACTAAAATCAGTTAGTATTAATGTATGTTTGAGGGAATTAACCATTTGTTCTAAAATTTAACAAAGAAAGTTAACTAATACTTAAAAGCTTTTCTGAAGTGATTATTTGGTGGTGTATGAAAACATTTTCTATTAACAGAGAAAATTCACTGATAGGAAAAGCTCAAGTCTGGACAGAAAATGCTGAAACAATCTGAACATGCAATAGATGAAGAAATGACTGTAAAAAGTAGCCTTGTGTTGTTTCCTGAAGCTAAGTCTAGATTGCAGGACATTCTTAACGCACAAGAAAAAAAAATAGACTGAAATTGAAAAATTAAAATCTAGTGTAAAAGAATCATTATCAGTACAGTAACACTCTTTCTTGTGATTTTCACTATTAAAAATTACTTAAAACTAAACTCATCCCCCCCCTTTTTTAATCATATCATGAAAAATGTCAGCTATTACAAATGTAGGTTTTTCTAGTATGAAACTAATTTTCATTGCTACAATTTTTTTTTCTACAAAAGTAAGTTTCCGTACTCCAAAATTTGATAGTTCCTGCTACAAAAGTAAATATTTCTGCTCTAAAAATTAGTTTTGCCTGCTCCAAAAAAATCATTTTAATACAAAACCTTGCAAGTGACTGTGACCCTTAAAATTGTTACATTTCATCTTTCTTAAATAGTAGTATTGATTTAATTATGATTAATATTGTATGTTACCTTTCAAAAACAGCTGAACTGTGTTTTCTAAATGTAAATACATTTGAATTCTAATTATCAAAATCCTGGATTATTCAAATTCTGCTTATTTCCTACTTTATGTGAAAGATAAACTCTCATAATAATAAGACAAAGTCACATAAAGATCAGGGAAATATGAGGCACTTTACAAATGAGGGTTTTATGGATTCACATCTGGAATGACAAGGTATTAGGAGTGGGTGAGAAGGGGGAAATTTGGAGAAATGTAAAGGATTTTTTTGCAAATGACAGAAAACTGTAATGGGGGGAAAATAGTAATTTTGACCGATTGTTGAAATTGTAAAATATATTAAATATTACTAGAGTAAATGAAACACTGTATTGAGTATAAATAAATTTGATGGCATTTCACTTTTTGGGTTTTTAAAAATGTGATGAGCCTTTTTTTAAATCTAAATTTCACAGTTAGTCATTTATTATTTATACATTTTTTTTTAAAGAAAATTTTGTATTAATTTATGATTCTTTTATTTAAATATTTAGTTTTAGTAAGGCTTTTGAAAAGTGGGCCAGTTTTAATCAAAAACAAGTTCTTAGTTCTTAAACACAAGTATTTTGAAAATACTAAATTGTTTCAAACTTGTGTTTGTTCTTGGTGTTTGTTTATATTAATATTTTTTAAGCTGCTTAGATATGTAATAAACTGCTAGTTGAACATTTTTTACCACATCGTCTCTGTTTTGCTTCAAGGTATTCCCCCCCCAGCTTGAACCCACCCTCCCCAAACCCTGTGTGCACAACTCTGTGTTTTACATGATGTAAGATAAAGCTAACTTGTAATAGTTACGAGAAACAGGAAGGTTTGGACAATCCTGTTGACTCCCATGTTAAAATCTGCTTTACATATTTTTGTCCTTCTAACAACTCTGATTTCGACTCTGACACTTTTCTGTCTATGGGGGGGGGGGGGGGGAATGACACACAACCTTAAACCCATAAAAAATTCATAACATTTAACCTGTTCAGGACCGTGATCGCGTATATGTGATCAGACGATTCTTCCCTCACGGCCCGCGATATCGTATTTGTGATCAGTGTTTCCGTGCCAGCCGGCCCATCATCACACAGACGGGATTTCAGATTGGAACGTTTTATTTGAATTTTTAAACGGCACTAGATGGCGGTTGAAGTCTGTTACATTTTCAAATATCATTCCAGAGAGCTTTGACCTTCAATTTGCACTTTCGGTTCCGAGCTTTTTTTTGATTAAACCTCAAATATCATTTCAAATATCATACCGGTCCCGTGCATGCGTAGTCTCTTTGAGCGCGCGGGCCTGGGGAAGCGCTTCTTTCTCCTTTCGCCGGTCCTGAACGGGTTAATATTTTGGTAAAATACAAAATTCTTTCACTAATGGCAGCTCATCGGCAAACATATTTTATCATTATGTCAAATATCATATATATTTGATACAGTTAAGATTGTTGTCTGAAACTTTTAATACTTTTTTTATGTATGCACAAATACAGAATCAAAATTGGAATTGTAAGTAGGACAAAAGATTTGACTCTTTAAGAGTATTTCTTTAAGGTAAAATTTCTTCCGCATTATATTATTATATTGCAAAATTATATTGCAAAATTATATTGCAAATTATATTGCAAAATTTTATCAATACCTTGATTTGTGTTCAGTCTCATCCTTTTAATATTGTTTTATCTGTAACTTAATTCATTACTTAACTAATTTGAATTTATAGGATAAAAGAAGTAGGAGATAAGCTGGTTGAATGGAACAGTGCTATTACTAGTGCTCCGATGTAAGTATTTATATATTTAAACTAATATACTTGTTTGTGTATGTGCATATTTCACTGTGCAGATGTTTAATTACTTATACAACAACATGAGTGTGATATTTATACTGAAATTTAGCACTTTCCTTACCATAAGAAATGATGAGGTTATGATTTTATTTTCTATTCAAGAAAATATTAGTTTAAAAAAAAACTTTAAAATATGCAGATTAAGAAATGGATCTAGATATATTTATTTTAAGATGTGTAAAAGTATTATTTATCTAATCCATGGTATTATTTTTAATGTCGAGTATACATACGTTGGATGCTACAAAAAATTGTTTTAAATATAAACTGTGAAAAATGTTTTCCAATCATTTACTACTAAAAACAACTTTACTAATTAATTTTGTATTGCTTTTCACATTAATTATATCGCAAAAAAATTAATCCCTTATTAAATGTATTGGTTTTATCTAAAATATTATAAATATTCACACAAGCATTTCACTTATTATAAGTGCTTTAGTATATTTTTCACTTTGTAAATATTCTTAGCTAAGACAGCTAATAAGTGATGCATTATTCTATGAAAATTCTGTAATATTGAAATAAAATTTTGTTGTATATGTATGAGTGTGCTATAAAAAATAACTTATTTTGTATTAAATTTGTCTTATTCTTTTTAAAGCCTTCCAGGAATTTTTAGCTCAACAGCGTAGGTTCATGTTTATTGAATCATTTTGTGTCTAAACAAACTTTACCCTTTTTTTTTAAGTCAGGACTTAATTTGCATGAAACCTCAGCTCCTGTACTTCCCCCACCCCAACCTCTGTAAATTTTTACATTAAAAATAAAATTTTATGCTTTTGTGATTGCTTCTGTTGATATTTTAGTAGATTAGATAAAATTACAGTGAAGCAAAATTTCCTTAATTTTATAGTAAATTAGGTATTGATGTTATAGATTACAACCAAACTAACTAGGGCTTCTGCACTTTTTTTTTCTTTTTGTTAGAAACTAAGTCCCAAGTTTTATTATTTCATTTGAACTTTTAGTACTATCATTTTTTAAGCTTCTATTTTTTAGACTTTTTGTAGTGTTGCAACTGTTTTCGGTGTTGCCTTTAATTAAATTTTCTTGATAAAATCATTATTGCTATAATTTCTAGTTAAGAAGTTATTATTCCTCTATTTAGTTTTACTTTTTGATATCTTGTATCTAAATAACTGCAATTTTAACTTAGTTTTGTCAAAACTTATTCTTAAAACCTGATAATTTTCTTTGATAACAATTACAAGCAGAAGACTTTCTTTTAAATTGCGTGGAAAAAAAGAAAAAACTAACATTAATATTGAAATTTCATAATGTTGTGCTAAGTGGTATCTTTTATATTAAGATTCAAATTGCTGATTTAAAAATAAAGTTTAATGAGCTTCAGTTGTTATAAAGATTGTGTAAGAATTTTGCTGTAACTCTTTCCTGCCACAAATTAGCATTAAAAGAGTAAATAAAAACTTTTGGTGCAAATAGCTTTGTGGAAGAATTACTGTGTTAAAATGTTGATTAACTGAATCTTCTTATAGTTAATGCTCTAATTTTTCTATTTTTAAACATTTAACAGAGCTGCCACTTTTCCGCCGATCGGCAGATTTCTGCATTTTATATTTTATTTATTTATTTTTTAATCATTTTGCATAATCAGCAGAATTTTTCTTAAAATTTCATGATGTTTTTCCCTGCAGTAATTAAATATTTATTTCCAGCATGTCTCAATTTCAATCTTTTCCATCTGTCTTGAAAATTAGTATTTTTCCTTTAGCATTCCTTTATTTAAACCTCCTATGCTGTAAGAATAAAAGCTAACTCCTATTTCAAATTTAAATTACTGATTTCAAAGAAACCAGTAAAGGATAAACTTCGCTAAACAGAACAGGTTCGGACGTAAATTAAAATGATGTGCAATAGTTAAAGTTGAAATGAAAAATAGAATATTTATGAAAGCAAATAAAAAATGAACTAAATATGTATATTCCATTTTCTCCATACATTACATTTTTCTAAAATAAGCTCCACTTATTTGTTTTATTTGCATAGGATTTCTTCTTTTTCCACTATTTTTGTTTTTTCACGCACAGTTTCCTCTTTTTTGCTATTTTATGAGTGGCATCTCTGATTTAATTTGTATAGTTCCAGAAAAATATTTGCTTCAAATTCATTTCAAAGTTAGAGTAATAAAAATATATCAGTTACATATTCTGATATAATTGGTAATTAAAAATGAATATAATTTCAAGTTATAAATATATTTATATCCTGTATTTAATTTTTAAACATGAATTGTGTATCAACTTTTTATGTGCTATTGATTTAGCTATCAGAGAACTAGTCAGACTTTGAAAACTGCTACTGAGAAAACAACTTCAGTCTTGGGTACTTTGGGTGCCAGCATGACCAAGAAGCTTGGTGAAGTGAAGTAAGAGAGCTATTTCAATTTAGCTTTAATTTACTTTTCTTATGTATGTGTGTTAGGGCTGGACGATGTTGAAATTTTTACATTATGATGTATCATCAGCTTTACATTGAATTTTTTCAGTGCATGGCTGATTAAAAAAAAATAATTTATACATGTACTTTTAAAAAACTAATTAAATTTTAATTATTTAATGTGCAATCAGCAAAGTACTCTTAAAATTTATTTTTAATGCTGGAATTGCTGGCAAAAGGAGTGAAGGTGAGTAATTTAAAATTTTATGAAGAGTCATGTTAAATAAATATAAATACTGGTCTGAAAAGATTCCTTCATATTAAAAAAGTAAAAAAAAGAAAAATTCTTAAGTTTTATAATGGATTATGAAATCAGAGGATAAATCTCTTGGAAAGCCTTAAAAACTTAACAGTATTTTGTATTAATTTTATAAAGCACTAGCTACGTAGCCCAACATTTCCCCAAGGGCATTATGCATTAGAAAATAACTTCTAAAAAAGAAAAGGCTTGCTGATGTTTGCTAATCTATTCCCATGGCTTATTTTCACAACCACTAGTGCATTAAGTGAATATGAATTTAAAAAACATTAGTGTGCATATGTGTCCAATTCCTGTAACAGTCTATGCAATGCAGCTGCTGAAAAAAATGTTTAATCTGCTAATCAAAAATAATAAATTTATAAAAATTATAAATTATTGTTGTGACCTGTGGTTTCATCCATAAATGAATGGAACTTCGCTTATAAACAGCCTGGTTCAGCAGTTGTGAATAATCATTATAATCTTTTTACTACCTGGATTTGGGAGTAAAACCATAGTACACATATTTTCATCAGCAAACTACTAGCTGACCACTAATTCACTGGTGATTTGCAGGAATCACCAGCCAAAACGAAATGCTGATTCGCAGGCCAGGACTGGCCAGGTTGGCTGGTCTGCGATCGCCAAGGGCCCCCAAAAATGGATATACTACTTTATAATAAGAATAATTTGATATATATCAGAGTAATTTCATTATTTTTTTCCCAGTAATCTTGCACAGTTCCATTATTTGCATACCTGTATTAGTCCATAGTGCACTGGGAGAAGAAGCATTATTAATTTTTTCGAGTGTGTTTAATCAACACCTCCTAGATAGAGAAGGCCTGAGAACAGAAACTTTTACATCATCACTAGGTCTTCTAAGATAATGCCATCACAGCTTTAGTTTCACAAAGTAAAACAATTTAAAATTTCTGGTGAATGATACAAATTTTAGAAATATCTTAAGTTGAAGATAAAAATTAAAATACCTTACTGATAAAAAATAATTTATTATGATCTATTTCTATACCATATTATATAATTAGTGATAGTTAAAATTTCCTATTTGTTGTAAAATTAAATTTTCTATCTTAAATCATTAAAATGTTTTATGCGGGAGTAAATTCACCACAAACTTTGAGAAGTTTTACTTTATGAAAATAAATGTATGATGATGTCATTTTAATAGACCTAGTGATGACGTGAAAGTTTCTGTTGTCAGGCATTGTTTAACTAGGTGTTGGTTTAACATAATTGGTTTGTTTTGAAAGCTATTTATATGTTCTGTGATGATGGTTGCTTTTCAAAAGGAACACCTTAAAAAACTGTTCAAAAGTTGCATGATTTTTTAAAAGAACAACTTTAATTTCTATGGACAATTATTGCTTAAATCATTGCGATCTTGCACAGTTCCCAGTATCCTTGCCTGAAAATTGAGGGGCCCCAAAATGTTTTAAATAGTTAAATGTGGTTTTTAGGTATGTGAGCCTAATTTTCAAGTATTACATAAGCTAATATTCTATTCCCTCTAATTCTCCAGTAAGGGCACCCTTTTCAATCCGAGGGGGCAGTCCGGGCCTCCTGATTCATTTTGGGAGATGTGTGCGACAACTTTTATCGGAGCATTAGCAAAACACTTGAGATTTCTTCTAAAATTATTTTTAAATAAAGCAATCCTAAAATAAATATAAGATTATTTTTGAATTTATGAAGTGTTATTCCCCGTATTAAAAACCCATAACGGGTTAAAAGTTTGTGACGCAGCATTTTACTTTATAACTGTATGAATTTTAAATATGAGTCTTAAAAATATCAAATTTTGAGTGACATCCTGGTGTGACTTTATAAGATTTGTTTTTAAATTCCATTACAGTTACTTTTGTTTTATTTTCTAAAGAAGATTTACACATTCAAGCAAATGCTTTTAATTATCAAATACACTGTCAAATATATCACACTTTCACTGAGCCTATATTATGTATTCAGATGAATTTGTTTCAATAATTTCTTTTGTGTCATGCTATCCAAAAGGCAAGTAAAATTTATGTAAATGTTTACTTTGTGTAATAGCATCCAAACTAAGTGAAATGTATTCAAATATATAGTGTGTTACAAAGAAAACATTTATGCAAATTTTGCTTGACTTTTTGGTATAACGTGGTGTAGCAGATGAATTAAATTATTGAAATAAATTCATTTGATTACATAATATATTCTTAGTGAAAGTGATATATTTGACAGTGTATTTGATAATTAAAAGCATTGCTTGAATGTGTACATCTTCTTTAGAACATAAAACAAAAGTAATTGTAATGGAATTTAAAAAGAAATCTTATATAAAGTCACACCAGGGTGTTACTCAAAATTTTATATCATTATTTTTAAGATGCATATTTAAAATTCCTTATAGCTATAAAGTAAAATGTTGCATCACAAACATTTTACCCATTAAGGGTTTTTGTATGAGGATATATCATTCCTTTCTAAGGGTATGATATGATAAGTAAAAAATAAGTAAAAGTAAAACCAGTCAAGTTTCCATTTGTAGGAATGAAAATCTATATCATTTCATGAATTATAAATGAAAAGGGAAGCTTTAAATGCTTAGAAAATTAGTCTTTATTTTTTTGTCATGACAAAGGCAAAATATAACTCTTTTTTTTATAATGAACACCTGGACAGTAGGTTGGTAATGTGAGTCTCCGGGAGATAAATAAAAATTGATAATTTTTAAAGCCCTATTACTCCCTATTGTCCACCAAAGATGGGGGATATCACCGTCACCAACAGAATGGCTCATTGTTGCCCACTTTATTCAGGCACAAAATATTAAAATCTAACTAAGTAATCTATAAAAATTAACTAAGTCAAGTACTCTATTATATTTGAAGTATTTGAGTCTTAACTATAACTGTATTAACTATAAGGCTTGAGTCTGCTATACTAAAAATGATTATTATGTTTTTCAAATTATAAAGAAAACAGCAATTCTTACCTTTTGTGTTAAGACAAGGCTTTTCTAAAGTATTTCTTTGATTAATACGATCAACAATGTTTTGTATGCGCTGCAGTTAGCAACAGCCAACAGCAGTGTATGAATACATTCCTATCATATCTAATCACCACTCAATTGAAGTTGTTTTTAGTATTAATTTGTGTGACTTAAGTAGTCCCATCCATAAACTGGATTAAATAAAAAAATGAGTTTTCCTAAATAAACTGGTAATGTTACTCTGTGATTTTAGCCTTGATTAAAATCGTGTATTAATTTTTTAAAAACCATTTGAGCAATTTTGATAAAAAATTTGCACACCAAAATATTCCACAAACTATGTGTATATATCACCAATTATTAAATTAATGACATATTTAATAGGGTGGATCGAAAAGTATAGGATAAAAAATTTTTTAAAAATTAATTTTGGCCTAGGGTGGAAAAGTTGACTATCGAGTATCTTAGCTTACATGTAAATTTTTTTGAAATCCATCTACATCTTGAGGTGCCCCAAGTGTCTGAAATATAGTTTAAAATTGAAATTTTATGAAAATTAAAAAAATAATATTCAAAATTGCTTTTGGATCATGATAATAAAGTTGTGACTTGTGTACATTAGTTATACATATATTGGAAATGGATTTCCCTCGATTTTACAGAATTTAGTTACAGAAAGTGTATGGCAAGTTTGCAGTAACTTGCTAATTGCACCAGAAAATTCTTTTGGGCCATGAATTACACCATCAAGCTAAACCTAAAGATGTAAAAGAAGTTCATTAAGATGAAGCATACAAATGAACCGTTGAAGTGCACGATTTAACTCAGCTTCTAGAAGACTTATTACTTCTGTCTTTGTACCAGTATTGATGATTGTCCAATCACATGCAATTGCTAAAAGTGAATCAGTTGATATACCTTTCTCATTAAAAAAGGTTAATATTCTATTCTTAATGTTAATTACAGATCCAACGAAACAGTTCGATGCCCAAGGTAAATGCAACTTGGTTCTGAAATATGTTCTTCTCTGACACAGGTGTCTATGTCGTAAAACTTCTGTATCTGTGTTATGCCAGATGGGCTATTTGATCGACCACCATGGTATTGGTAGTTAAATGGATCAATGGCAATGACTGCACTTTTTCAGCGTTAGGCAGTCAGTCCATTTGGTCTTCTACGATATGAAAATGCTTGCACTTCAAAGGGTTAAGAGAGACTTCTTATTCTTTTGTCAGGGAAAATATAGTGATGTCAGATCAGATTCACCTGACCTAATTTTTTAATTTTGTATTCGAATTTTTGGATCATCTATAGCAGTGGTTCCCAACCGGGGGGTCGTGACCCCCAAGTGGGTCGCCATGCCTTTTCGCGGGGGTCGCCGCAGACCGATTTTGTGGGAAATGAATGGCAAAATATTTCGAAGTTTCTCTGCCATGAGACACGCTTTCTCCATTTTCTCTCTGTAAAGAAAAAATCCTTTTTCTCATCAGGGCGCTTGTATCATATTTACAAAAACTGACGTCGTAAAGTGTGTCTAGGAATGTTAGCCAATTTTGAAAATGTGTGCACTAAGGCAAGAGTATCGGAAATAGAAATTGCAGTTAATTTAAGGTGAGAAATTATTAACCACATTAAAACTCTTAAATCTGAAATTCGAAGATATATCCCAGAGCTCACAATGAACAAGAGGGGGTACTAGTGCGGAGTAGGGGGGTACTAGTCCACTTCACACATATTTAGATGTCGCCAATCTTCCTGATGAAGCGCAGGACGAATTTTTAAATTTGCAAATTGACTCCTCAGCGCATGAATTATACCAAGAAAAATCTTTGTGGAAAGTCAATTTTGGTGTGCTATGAGTCACTCATATCTGATAAATTCTAGGCCTTCGCTTCAAATGTTAGTGCCATTTGCATCCACTTACATGCGTTAAGTTGAATTTAAAACTCTTTTGTAGATTAAGACAAAAGCCAGTAATAAATTAGATGTCCAAGATGCGGTTGGCTTTGACCAATATTCAGCCAAGGATAACATAATTTGTCAGACAAACACAACCTCAGTGATCCTAATAATAATCAGTACGGAATAAAAAGATAATCATTTTTAAATCGCAAGATATATATTTTTCATTATTCATTTTTTTTGTCTTATTGGTCAAACATTTAAGAGGGGAGGGGGGAGGGTCGCAAACATATTTGAAAAATCTGAAAGGGGTCGCGATTAAAAACAGGTTGGGAACCACTGATCTATAGGGTATGCTATGGAAAAATACTTCTGGTCATTTGGCAAACTATGCCACCAAGCCATTACATATATATAAACATTCTTAAAAAAAAAGATTTTTTGGAGTGAGTGGGGGTACCTGAAGGGATATTTAATTTTTTTTTTTTTTAATTATCACCATCATCATTTGGCAACGTTTGCCATGTGGGCCGTCATTAAAATAAGTTTTTTTTTATCCACCCTAATATTTAATAATAACTATAAAGAAAACAGAAATTCTTACCTTTTGTGTTAATAGATGAATCTTTTCTAAAGTATTTCTTTGATTAAAACAATAAACAACAATGTTTAGTATCCACCACAATAAGCAACAGCCAACAGCAGTGTATGAATATGTTCATATCATATTCTGTCTAATCACCACTCAACTGAAGTTGTTTTCAATATTCATATGTATGAATTATAGTCCCATCTTTAAACTGGATTAAATAAAAATAAAAAATGAGTTTTCCTAAATAAACTCGCAGTGTTACTCTCTGATTTTACCCTCGATTCAAATTATATATTAATAAAAAAAAAAATCCTTAGAGTGAATTTCGAGAAAAGTTGGACACCAAAAATTCCATAACTACGTGTATATATAGAGTGCCATGGTTGGTTGGTCAGTGTAGGCTGCGTCACTCATAAAACTATCGTTCTTAATGATTCTCACATTTTTTAAAATTTACATTGATTCATTTATCTTAATAATTAAGGAATTATACCACATTTTAATCCCTTTTGGAAGCCCTGTAGATGTGTCATAACATGATGTTATATAACCTATAACCTTCTCCAGTAAACAGACTTTCTCAACACATAAGGAGTTTTCAAATTGGAGAGGTAGCTTCAGAGATTAATATCAGGTTGTAACGAAAGTTTTCCGCCAGATTTGCTTGAGTCAGCTCACGCGGTACGCAGCTATTGACCTTATATGTCAAGTTTATGCGATGCTTAGCGCGACTAATGGACATGGCACTAAAGTCTAACTCTTTTAGCTAGCTCTCGAGTGGATGAATATTTTATCTTCTTCCACAAATTCTCGTAGGCGGGCCTCATCAGCCTCAGGCCGGCCAGAGCGCTGTGCTTCTTAAATGTCCTAGTTCTCGTTTTTGAACTTTGGGTACCAAATCTTCACAGTGTCATGTAATACAACAGTAGCACCTTAAGCTGTACACATGATTCAGTGTCATTCTGTAGCGGACTTTTTGCGACAGCACTGAGAGTAAATGATGGATCACTCTGGTAGCGTGGTAGTTCCATTGTAGACACCTTATACTTAATCATAACGATATTGTTTTACAGATTTCACAACACATCTCTTAAACAAGTCTTTTCTTTCAAATAACAAAAATCGTTTTACAAAATATTGGCAAAGACACCAATGGGAACTGCTTGTGCAGGCAATACTTGGAGTGGCGGAAAACTTTCGTTACAACCTAATACATTCAAACAAACACTATTGATTACTATATTAGTATAGCTAAGGTATAGTATTATATTAGTATTGCACGGAAATAAATCTTAAATGGTTAGTTTGTTAGATTTTCTTCTCTTAAAAATGCATATGAATTGATAAAATAAGTCAGTCTTTTGTAGTCTAAACTTAATTTGTCTGGAGTTCTCCTGAACCAATCATTAAAGATAAAATGCAAAATTCTAATACAATCTTTCTTCATTTAGACACTGTGAAAATCTCTGAATTATAATATATGCAAGAGAAAACAGATGGATGCACCAAAATGATCAGTGCATTATCTCTGCTGCTCAAATAGCTTTTTAGCATGCAAATGAATGCAGTGAACATTGTGCCAGGCTGTCTTCCTTCAAACATGACATTATCTAAGATATTTGCAGAGATTTTTTTCATATCGCATTGTTGCGAAAAACTCTGATAGTTTCTGGATTCGTCGTTCTAAAGTACAGTAGATGTAGAAAGTTCTAGTAAAGAGTCCACTTGTCAGGATGGAACATGAACTTTATTACTTCTAGAACTTCATAGAACAATCAGCTATACAAAATTCACAAGCACAATCCAACAGTAATGTGCTTTTAACTGTCCACTTTGTACAGAAGCTATCACATATGCTGTATTTCTCTCACAAAATAAAACGCTTCTACAGGCAAAAATTCAGTGAAAATATCAGAGGAATATCGTATACAGTCCCTCAAGGCACAACAATGAAGAATTAGCACACAGCACTTAAAAACAAAGCTTCAAAAGGCAGGCAAAAATACAGCTTCTATAGTACAGTTTACAGCATAATACAGTGAGCACACTCAACAAATGCTCGGTAAGAAACTGACTTGAATTCTCTGGCCTGTCTGCCTATTTTTACCCTCCGACGTATTTTCTAGAAAAATCAGGAAGTGTAGAAAGACCCCGAACAATCGTGTTTTGATTATGTCATAGAAGAGAAACAGAGTAATGTTAGGCTATTATGTGATCTTAATGCAGTAAAACAAACTTTACAGGTCCCATTGGGAAAATCGCACCAAATGACTAAAATGTCGGCAAGCTTGCTGACTTTTTGGCAAAATATCGTCAAATTTGGCACCAGAAACAAGTCCCCAAAAGTGAGGTTAGCAAAGGCCTAGGGCCAATATTTCTCAAGATTTTGTTAACTATTTTTAACAGCCATGAGGCAGAACAGACCGAAAATTTGTAACCGTATAGTCATCAGACTGTTACAACAGGATGTCACTGAGGCATATTTCAGGCAAGATATCAATGGGTAATTGCTGTTGCATCAAGGAGAAATTGTACTTTACCTGCCCAACTCAGAATTTGGGGTCTTTGATCTAAGTAATGTTTGACTTACTGTGAAGAAACTCTTTCTACAGTTATTAGTCTTATCATTTTAGTTGATGTCTTATCATTTAAATGTCTTATCATTTAATTATTATTTCTTTTTATGAAGGTGATTGTTCAGGAAAATATACAAGGGAGAAAGTTATTTTTTTAAACAAAATTTAAAGTTTTCTTTTTTAACCCAAAACTCAAAAAGGGTGTTTTAAGTTTGAAATCTTTGTCCGTAATTCTGTGTGCATGGTAATGTAACTTTCTAACAGATGGACATATTTTGATACTTTTTTTAAATTTAAAAGCTTATTGAATCAGGATGGTTCTTAGCTATGTTTGAGGAAAATTTAATTTTTTTCAGGATTGAACAATTTTTTCTGGATGTTTCTTAGCTGTTATGCTGTTTAAGATTAAAACATTATTAAAAATACTGTGCCCATCTTCAACCTCTCAGTCACACGTCGACGAGCAGCCTATTAAAAAATAAGAATGATAAAACAATCACCAGAGCATACCTGCCAACTTTCACGGATTATCCGTAAAATATACGAATTTTAGTGCTAATTTACTGATGTACGGATATGACGAGTCATTTTACGGATTGTTTGGCGATTTTCCGTAAAGAAGGTAAAGAATATATACTTTACCTTCTACACTCTTTTATTTAAATGTCCAATGCCGTAAGAATAAAAATTGATTCCTATTTTGATTTTAAATGTAATTTTTTACCTCCCCTCCCCCTCCTCTCTCGAAGAAACCAATAAAGAAAAAAAAAAAAAAAGCAGCATTAAATGGGGCAGGTTCAGATTTTCAGTTCAATCCTTTTCCATCCCTCTTGAGAGTAAATATTTTTCTTTTAGTACTCTTTCATTTAAAGCTCCATTTCTGTAAGAATAAAAAGTTATTCCTATTTTAAATTTAAATTTTTACCCCCCCCCCCCCTCGAAATCAGACAGGAAGGGGGAAAAAAACTTAAGTAGAGCAAGTTCAGTTGTGAATGAAAATGATATTAAAAATTAAAGAGCATTTTGACAATAAATAAACTTAGTTTAACAAGTAGTAACAAGAGCACTAGTTATTAACAAAAAATGAACTTAGTTTTACTGATGTGAGGTGGAAATTTACTGAAATGAGCACAAGATTTTACTGATGTTAATTTTCCCAGGTTGGCAGGTATGCCAGAGGTTTTGTCAATAACATAAAAATGTAAAGAATTAAATGCAGCAGGACAATTGTTGAGGTGCTCTCCAGTCGTAGGCATGTCATGATTTGCAAAGGGGGCAATTATCTGTATCTGTCAGCCCCAGCCTATGCAGGTGACTCTGTAAATAGTCATATCCCATAGCAAGTCTAAATCAGGCCACACCAACTGCTCTAGGGAGAGAGCTGGAAATTCTAGTTGATTGTTCAATAGTGAGTTCCCCCTTTTTTTTTCAGAAGCTTTCTCATTATACAGGCTGGAATGGTTAAATTTAATACAGCAGATAATATATTGCTTTATATGTGCTTAAGGTAAAGGAGGATCAGGTTGCTTCATTTGGGATTCATTCTTGGCCAAAATGTCAACTCACTCATTCCCATAAATTGATTAAAACCCTCAACAAATAAAAGGGTCCATCACAAATTCATTTGTGACAAGGCTGGGAAAGAGGGTAGCTCAAGAAACGTGACATCATACATTTTGGCTAAGTTAAAAATATCTAAAATTAGCCAAATAATTTTTTGGTAAGTTATTTTGAAATTACCAGAATTTGAGGATATTTGTTTAATCCTGCGCTAAAGCAACTTTTAAATGTGTTTCTTTTTTTGCTCATATTCCTTTCTTTTCTAAAAGAGCATTCAAGTTAGGTTCTGAGAATAGGATAGCAGTAAAATTTGTAACTTAAAATAAAACCTCCTTCTACTGTATATAATTACGTTTATTGAGAGCATTACATTTATTGTAGAGCATAATCTTATTTTATACAAATAAGTATACTAATCGTTATTATTGTCATTCTCTCAAATGTCATTGAAACACACAATGAAAGCTTAGAAATAAAATTTGAAATGATCTATAACGTTGTACTTTGTTTCTGAACTGCAAATATGCGAATATAGAAGGACATGACAAAGGGGAAGGGAGAGGGTATAGTGAAGTGTGACACTTGCCAAACAGGGAATGGGGTCAGAAATATTTTAAAAAAGAAAGGAAACATCATTTTATGGATAGTCCCTAATTGAATTTTATGAAATTGGCTAACTAGTTCAATCTAAAACTGAAACCCCGTTAGTTGTTTTCCTGATTAAATTCATTCATTAATAATGAGTGAATGATAATGAAATTGATATCTGATTCTCTTACACTGCTAACATCGATATCTCTTTCTTACAGTGTTCTTTTTAATGAATCGATTATTTTGAAAATGTGACATTGGTTTTATGATACTTGATTTATATTGATGTTTTTTGATGTATCAGTATGCCAGCCCTAATGTGTGTATCTTTGTACAAAAATTTTTTTAGTTTGAAACTAATGCTTGATTGAAAAGTTCTTAATTACATTAAAAGAAGTAAATATAGACTTTTGTATTGCAACTCTGGCTTTTTTAATTAGTTTTTAAATGTTTTTATTATTATAGAAACTCCTCTACATTTCGATCATTTGAAGAGAAAATGGGATCTGCATACACAAATGTTCGTGTAAGTTTTAAATATTTTCATTTCTAAGGTACTGTAATATTTGTTCTAAACAGGGCTGCCAACTCTTATTTTTCTTTTCTTTTTATGGAACTTTTTCTCATGGATGGGTGTAGGTCTTTCTTCTTTCTTTTTCGCTTAAAATGTTTGTTTTCTATTAAACTTTTGTATGCTCATTTGATAGCACTAATAGTGCATTACCTAGGATAAATATTTAACATATATAAGAAAAGCAAAATATTACTTCTTTTAAATGATGAAAGAAATTTAATAATAAATACATAAATGAAATAGTCTGCAAAAGCTATATAATGTAATGGGAAAATATTTCTTTAAAATAAATATCTAAAATTTTTTCTTTTTAGAAAGAATAACCTTAACATTATCTTTTTTTCTTGAGGCTGATTTGTTCAACATAAAAAGGTATGCATTTTTGTTATATTATTTTTGTTAAATAACTAAGCTTTAATTATACGTTAATTGTAATAAATTATTAATTTGTTTATTTTAGTTACTGTAAAACATTTTAGAAGTAACGTTTACTTTTTTTTTTTTTTTTTTTCCTATCGCTCATTGTTGGCAGGTCTGAAGATTTTATACTTTTCATCTACTGGTTAAGATGACTGGTTTTTAAAAATATTCCTTTATAAATAAAAAATAAATAGGAAAATGAAGTTTTATGTTTATAGTTAATTTGTCTTTCATATCGGGTCTTATTAGAAGGATGTATTTGCATCTAAACATCTATTATTATGACTCATTTTTCTCAATAAAAATATTTTTAAATTTTATAAGCTTCTTTTAAAAAGTCATTTTTATTCTAAAGTGACATAAATGCCAATAAAAGCAGTGCAAATAATAATAATAAACAGCATTTAAAACAAACAGAAAGTTCTTGAATGTAGTGAAAAAATGAGATCAGAAAGGAGCTATACAGAAGTTTTTCTTTTTTTTTTTTTTTTTTTGAACTGAAAGTATTTTACCATTACTCGTATCCATATATGTTTAATTTGCCAATCTTTGAAGACTTAAAGATCACTACATTTGTAATGCTATAAGTTTCTTTAGATCCTATTGTACATACAGTGGTGGAAATTTATTTATGAAATGAGAGTATTTAGAAAATAGATGAGAGTATGTAAAATAGAAGAATATTGAATTGTGCATTCAAATTGCTTAAAATTTCATATAGTACATATTTTCTTATTCACAAAACATTTCTGCAAAGGAATTTTCTCATGCATTCATAAACAAGATAAGTTTTTTTTTTTAATCTGAATAACATAGAAATTTATGTATGAAAATGTAGCTGTTCTTGCTCATTAGTTATTAATGATGCGTTTGACCAAAAGATGAAGCCTGTGTACAATACACAGAAGTTCTACAAAATGCTATTCAGTCTAAAGAAAACAGTTTAAGTCCCATTTGTCCCGATGGTCGAAAGACTAGTTTTGTCTGAGACTGAAAGAGGCAAAGTCGATGTTTAAAATGTGCTCAATCTGTTCCTGAAATTAGTAAATTACTTAAATATCAGTTGATGTAATATGTATCTATAAAAGAGTCGCTGTGAATTACATAAAAAAAACTTTAATAAAAAGGGCAATCTATTCTTGACTGAAAGGGATAGAAGAAGGATTCTTCAAAGTGCATCGCCAAATGGCTGCAGTTCAAAGCAGATTTGTACTGATTTATGCTTTCCCATCATTTCTAGAAGAGATATATAAATTTTAAGCTCTCCACAGCTTTTGAGATAGTCAAAGATGACATATCTTCACAACCAACTGCATTTGCAATACTGTGGTAAATATATGAAAATGAGTCTAAATGAAAGAACATAATATTTTCTGATGACGAAATATTTAATTTAGATAGTCCCAATGATTTAAATTACTATTAAAAGGATCTCAGAAAAGAACCATAATCAATATTCAATAGAAATTTTGTTATAGGAGGTTTGATGGTTTGGGCAGCAATTACGTTTGATTGAAGAAGTAGAACTGTTTTAGGAGATCGCCAGAACTCATTCAAGTACAGCTTAACCTTAGAAAATTACCTTTTACCATTTGTATGGCAAAATGATGGCTTCAGTTTCATCTTTATGCAGGATAATGCATGTATTCATGCTTCAAATAATATGAAAAACTGGTTTGAAGAACAAAATATTGCTCTATTAGATCATCCTCCTATTAGTCTATATCTTAACCCCATGTAAAATGCTTGAGCAGAGCTTGTTCGAATAGTTTATGGAAATGGACAAAAATATACATCAATTATAAATCTGACAATTTCAATAAAGTAGAAGTTACATTAATTGTCAGAAGTATTATTCAAAATCTTATTTTATCCATGAAGGATAGAATTAAAGAAAATCTGCTGAAGAAAGGTGCCTTTACAAAAATATTAGTTACATTTTATTTATAATTTCATAAATCAATTTCCGTATATGAAATACAAAATGTTGAACATTTGTTTTTATTTATTAATGTGAATGACCTCTTGTTTAAATTATTGGTTATGTATACCATGCTTAGTATATGAAGTATGAAATGCTTTGAATAAAGTTATTTTTAAAAAACTATTATTTCATAAACCAATTTCCACCACTGTATGTATTACGACTAAAGCAAGAATGAAAGGTAAACCTAGGTTTAACTGATGAAATGGGGATTGTCAAGGCTTTGAGACTAAAGCCAAAGAGTTCTGAACACTTCTATGTTTAACCAGAAAATTGGGTTTAACCAATTCGAGGCAGTTAAGTTATATGTTATAAGGTAGGGATGCAAAGGATAGTGATTTTGCTGGATATCGGATATCCGAAACTGAACATTATTTAGTTATCAAGTTTTTTTTTTTTTTTAAATATGACATCAGAACAATAAATTGCAAGCATGTTTGACACATCATTAAAGTATTTTTTAATAATTAACTTACAATTTACAAAAACTAAATATCTTTACATATATGTACATAAAAAATGTTACTTAAAATGTAAAATGTTAAAATATTCTTTTTATGCGTGCACTACTGGCAGAAGCGAATAAATTTTAACCATGACACATTTATTAATGTATCTATAATTACAGATTATTTTCCCAAAGAAATGCATACTTTTTTTATTTATTTAAGAATAAGATATCTATTTTGAAAAGATATGTATGATAGATGAGTCAATTTTTTCCAAACATAGGTTTAAAGCCTTTTTCTGTTTTAATAATGTAATGTTAATTTACATAGTCATTTTTAGTTTTATTTTAAGTTTAATTACTTTTAAAGATTACTAAATAAAAGGTAAATCTCTTTTAAATATCATAATGAAATTATGCTTTCTTTTGTATTTTTATACAGGTACGAAACAGAATTTTTCAGGTTATGCATTAAATTTCTTTAATTGAAAATATTTTTTTAACTATCTGTTAAAAAACAAAAATAGATCTGTTTAATTGTTTAGCCTCACCATGGCACAGTGGTTTTGTCACTGGCAATGGTAGACGGGCAAAGTGTGAAGGTCCCGGGTTCGGGGTCCCATCATGCGTCTGTCGACCTAACCGTTCAGAGTTTTCCATGGTTTTCTCCGATACTTAGTGTAAATGCAGGTTAGGATCCGTTAGAAAGACCCCCATGGAGGGCACCCCACCCATAGGCCTAGATCCCTCGTGCAGATAATTGGCCTTAATCCCACAACAGAACTGTTTAATTGTTTAGCTTCTGAAATACATCAGCATTTTTTCACAGTACAAAAATTTATGACACTATAAGGGGGGGGGGGGCAAAAAAAAAGGCATTGAAATGTTAGTTTCCAAATTTTAGGAAAATTACCCTTTTTTACCCTTGATTTTGACTTTCTGACACACACACACACACACACACACACACAAAAAAAAAAAAAAAGATTAGTCAAAGTATTTTATGTATGGAGTGATAATCATACACAATACTGTAGTAGTTACTAAAACAACTATTTTAAACTAGTAAAATACAGTGTTACAACATGGCTGTCTGCACAAGCAGCCACGTTATAATTTTCATTAATAAATATTTCACAAACACATTTTAAATGTACATATTTTAAGTGGACTTAAAAAATTGGTTGAAACTTTCTGGAAATCATAAATGAATTTAAATAACTAAATTAAGTTAAAAAATATGCAAAATAAGGGTTAATTTTTAATCATTAGGTATTGGAGACTTCAATAAAGGAATGCTCAGTAAAAGATTGTCATTTAGAAAAAGGGTGAAGATTGAAAATTTCTCCCTGCCTCTCGAAATAAATTTTGAAGACAGAATAATCAGAGTTTTTTTGTTAATTATCGGATTTCCGGAGCAAATTAAAAATATCAGAGAAACTCGATGGAGAGAGAGAGAGTAAAATTACATTATTTCTGGGATTACCATGAGAGAAATCACATATTTTTCAAATGATAGTCTGCACAGTGCTTATAATTAAACTCCCCCCGTAAACAGCAGTCTACAGCTGAAAAGAATGAGAGATCCCCTCCAAATTTGCACATGGATACTACATTAAATGTGCTTAAGTTTTTTTTTTTTTTAGTTCAGAAAATGTCCGCTAAGCTGCACTTTGCAGCATAAAATCAACTTTAACTATTAGCTTAACTAGTTATAAATATACTGAAAAACTACTGAATGTATGTGAAAATTGTGTGTTTATTCTGAATGATCCATTTCCAGTGTTAAATTTGCTAATTTTTCAGTTAAAAAATATATCCCTCTGTTTTATGCATCACTTTATCAAGAATGTTCAATTATAATTTTCCATCCTGTCCCATGCATATTATACACTGGTTGACAATTGCTAAGGAACAAGTGATTTATGCAAAACTGCGTCTCAGACAGCTGACCAATAACACTAAATTAAAGTTCAAGGCCTCACCATGGCACAGTGGTTATGCCACTGAAAATGGTAGACGGCCGAGGTGTGAAGGTCCCGGGTTCGGGTCCCATCGCGCGGCTGTCGATCTAATGGTCTGGAGTTTTGGTAGGTTTTCTCCAGATGTAACGTGAATATGCGTTAGAACCCCTTAGAAAGTCCTCCTACCAAGGCACCCGCCCTTGGCAGATACCCCACGTGCAGGTTTGCCTTAAAACTCAAGTTCAAATGGTGTGGTAGACCAGGACTCATTATCTGTACAAAAGATAGTGCATACAAGCTCCTGATTCATACGAAAATTCATGCCATTTGATGTTTGACAAAAATAATGCTGGATGTTATAAAAGTTTTTTCTCTGAAATTCTGCTTGATTCTTGCAATAATTAAGAGAAAAATGCCAGCAAGACATCGTGAACGACTGGAAGCAGTTCAAAGTGTCCCCACTGTAGCTGCTGCAATGGGTGTATCAAAGAGTGTCGTCTCACGATTAAAGAAGGCTGCTGAAGGTGGAAATGCTTTGCAAAAGCATGCCAAGGGGCCGTTGTAGGAACAGCACACCTTTTAAAGGATCGCTATGTAGCCCTCATTACAAAAAGGAACAGAAATTACACTCCTGGCCAGATAGCTGCAGACCTTGCAACTGCTACCGGTACGCATGTTTTAGCAAGAACCATCTCATGGCGATTAAATGAAGTTGGTTTGTATGCACGGAAGCCTGTTCGTTGCATCCCACTTCAACCACGCCGTCATCGAGAAAGATTATGCTGATGTAAGGAACATGTTGATTGGGATCACCAAAATTGGTCTAGAGTAATGTTCTCCGACAAATCTCGTTTCAGTGTGACAAGTGATTCTGGCCTCCAGTTACTGTGCAGAGGACGTGGAACATGTTATGTACAACAGTTTGCTTGTGAACGTGATCGGTACAGCGTAGGCCTGATGGTGTGGGCAGGCATCATGCACAATGGCAGAACACTGCTTCACATCTTGAGTGAGGAAGTCTTACTTCGCAACGGTTTTGCAGCAAGATTATTCTGGATCATGTTCGTCTTTTTAGGGGTGCTGTAGGTCCAGATTTTCTGTTTGTGGGTGATAATGCTCGACCACACAGAAGCATTGAGGTATCGGACACATTGCAAAGTGAAAATATTCTGTGTATGCAATGGCCTACTTACTCTCCTGACCTATTGAACATGCCTGGGATGCTCTTGGCAGATGTGTTGCACAAAGAACCACCCCTTCCCGAACAGTGGAAGAGCTCGAAACTGCCTTAAGAGAGAGAAGTGGGACAATATCCCCTAAGGACTCCTCGATAGTTTAGTGTAGAGCATGGAGAACAGATGCAAAATGTGCATTAGTGTAAGTGGTCAACATAGTCAGATAAAAAAAAAAAAAGTATCTGCGCACACAATCCCAAAGTATCTGCAAAATTAAATTGCGTAATTAAAAAACGGTAAAATTTGCAATAGTTTTCGTTGTAAATGTAAACTATAAATTTGCCCGTCGCAACAAGATCAAACGAATTGAATTGTATTATTGTAATCTCAACACCACATGTATTCCTTATCGTTACTGCCGACAAGCTTCGAAAACAAGACGCATGCGCCGCAGGAACGGTGCGAGCAGACCATGGAGACAACTGGAGAGAGCATCTTTTCGTAATGCACCGGAGTGAGGACGAAATGTGTTCCTTCGCGCTGCATCACAAATAGGTCGAATGCGTAATAGGAACGCACACCGCACGTGACCGAAACACAATGCTGCACACTGAGAGCTGGCGATTATCTGCGAAGCTTCTCAGATTTTCTACGGAGAAGATGTAGTCAGTAAAATATGTATAAGCAATGAGCATATCTATACGTACGTACACACCTACATATATCGCGTTTGCGCTAAAGTTGCTTAGAAAATATTTTCTCTAGGTAATTGTTGCTCCATTATTTAAAAAAACGGAAAAACTATCCGCAAGACCTCGAAATTCTTCGCGAATGTATCCGCGCACGGCGTGTGCGCGTGCGTCTATATTATCTAGCTATGGTGGTCAACACACATCTTACTAAGGTACTCATGTCTGCATAATTCTGAACTGAAGATCAATTTTTTGGGGCTGTTTGGAAATCATCCAAGGAGCATCTTTTTTATTTTAAGTTTTTAATTCTTCGATGTGGTGATATCTGTACCATTTTGCACTATAATAAATGCAGTCCGTACTAAATATGTACTTAGTTTCATTTCTTCAATAATTGTCTATTCTTAATTATTCCAAAAAATGTAACTGTTCCTTAGCAATTGTCAAGCAGTGTAGATAGAACTTTAGTGGTATATTGCCGGATATCCGGTAGTCATGATTCTGATATCCGATGGTATTTTGGATATTGAAAAGTCAGCCGTATACCGGATACTTACCAGATATCCATTACATTCCTATTATAAGGTAAAACATAAATAAAAATAAACTGAGTTAAGACATTAATCTATTTATAAAAATGAAAATGTTTATTTTAGAGAGCACAGAATATTGAATATTAAAATAATTTATTTTTTAGTTTTATTGTTTTGTTATCTTTCTGATATCTATGCTTATTTAATTTTCTTTTTTTTTTAGTGTAAAGTAAAATAACTTTTCTTCTTAATGAGCTTCATATTGCAACATTTACATTGTCTACTGGGCTTCTCCGTCTAAACTTTTTATATTTTTGCTAGAAAATTTTGTTGTTATTCTGAGGTTTTTAAGCTATGTAGTAGCTTTTTAAAAGCATAAGTACAGTTGGCTGTCTATTTAACGACTTTTAAAGGATAATAAAAAAGGTAAAGACAACCTTTGTGAAGTTTCACAAACAGAGTTTGTGAAAATGTAAAGTCACCGCTGATGCCAACAAGTGTGTGTCTTCCAAAATTGTTAATTTTCAGAATTGCCTTCATGTTAACCCTTTAAAAAAATCATCTTAGTTAAAAGCATTATATATTGAAATTTATACTGCAATTGATGCCTGGATATAATCAAATGTCTGCAACTTGCTTTTAAGATACAATTTAAAGTTTATAAGTGTATGAATATTTGGACTTATTTCCTCCAAGATTGTCTCCCTGATGTAGATGAGATTAAAAAAAACATGAAGGATAATCAGAGCTTGTCTGTCAAACTTTATGGAGTGATAGAATATACCGGAACAAATAATTGTTATAGAAAGACAGGTTGTAATGCAAATATTAAGAAATTAGACATTCCTGAGTAATTCTGATGAGTCAACATTGCTTTCAATGCGATTGACTTCTAGCGATTCTTCCCTGGTGTTAACAGTTTTTCTATGTATGACGAAAATTTCATGTTAAGATGTATCCTATTATACCTCAAAATTTGTCCCAAGAGTTCTGACTCACCCTGTAGAAGTTATATTGTTACCCTTAAATCGGAATTTTTATATGCCATAGAAGCCACAACTAAATATCATTTTTACATATAGCAGTCATTGTTATTTTTACGTTTCTACATGTATTAAGTATCTACATGTAAAAGCCAACTGTATAACATAGGTTGAACAGAAAAATTTTAACTTTGAATGAGCCTTTCAATGATTTTGAAATGAGTGTAGATAAATTTTTAGGGGTACAATGAGGCCAGAGAAAAACTTGATTTGAATATTGCTGTTAAAAGTTGTTAATTCAAATTTGCAGACTGTTAACTGCAGATTAGAAAAAAAATTTCAAAGAAACAAATCTCTATTTGTATAATTGTTGAGATATGCATTTATATGCGTGTTAGAAATAAGAATCATTTGTATTTATTGCATATTCATGTGTTGCAGTATATAATTTTTGTAAATGTACTCAGAAAGAGAATAAACCTAATTAAGAGTTTTCAGTAATCCATATAAATATCTTAACTCTAAGTTAGCTGTGTATAAATTGGACTATCTTTAGTTTTAAGAGAAGTTATAACAATTTTTACTTTTCCATTTTGAATATAAAGATCAACATCTAAATTAGTTTTGTAAACTTTGAAAACTTGCATGAAATCTTGTAATGTATTAACTTTTGTGCCTCAAAACAGAATTGTTTATGAATGTAATTTACAAAAGTTTAAATTATGCCTTCCAAAGTTACTACCATTTCAATTCAAGTAACCAGTAATATCACATTAATGCTGTAAATATGACAGCAGTCATTGATACCCATATGCAATATTTTCTTTAATAGCTTTACAATAGATTCCCCAGTTCGAATGTTAAAAGGTATTTTTGATATTATTCCCTATTTGGGACAGTTTAGTTGGGAATAACTCATTAAATTGTATTAATAAGGATATAATGTAATATTTAATAAATTAAGTGCTATATTTTATATTAATTATTCATTTTATTGATTTTTTTGGATTGCAATTTAATATTTAAATTATAACACTTTAAAGATTTAAGTTTAGGGTTTTGCTCTTAGAAAGCTTATTTAAGACTAAAAGACACTGTGTGTGAAATCTTTAATTCTACCCATTTTACTACTATAACTACTATATGCTTGGTGAAAAGCATAAAACTAAAAAGTTTACTACTATTTAACAACTATATTCAAACTTATCAGTTTTTAAACTCGTGTTAACATAATGATATGGTTGTTAATTCATTTATTCTAACATACAAAGGATATCAGATCTTGTTTTTTAATGCAATAACCAGTTGTAGTACTATAGAGGAGATTGTTTCTGTAAATGACCTTGAGTGGTTGTAACACACTTCACAGGTTAACTCTGTAAGCCTATTTTCTATGCAACTGTGAAAGTAAAACATGTGAGTTGTGTTGTCCTACAAAATGGATGTGAATCTGTTAAATACAAAATGTGCTTTGAACATTTAAAGCTTAGTAACTCACATGTAGAGACAGCACGGAAAATTCACTCAACTTCTGATGATTACACTTTGCATATTACAAAAATCACACTCTTTCCTAAATCAAACATTTCTGTTATATTTTCTAGGTTTTTAATAACTGCTGTGTAAATTTATGATATTAATTGCTGAATAAGTTTTTGAAATAAATTGAATGAACAGTTGATATATTTTCTTAAAAAGTTTCTAAATGTTACAAGATTTGTTTGTCATTTTGCTGCATCTAACCATTTTATGAAAATCAAATGTATTATTTGCAAAACAATGTTAGGAAAATTGCCTCATGCTTATGTATTTTGGGATCAGCAATGAAAATGTTCAATCAAGTTGTTTCAAAGCAAACCACTGTTCCTGAAAGTGTTGAAAAATAGTATCTAAATTTCTCTCAAAATTGAAATTTTCATGAAGGAAACAAAGGTTGTTTAAATGACTTTTCTTCAGGTACTGAGTATTAAATGAAAATATTAATCTCCCACTCTCTGAAAGGGAAAAAAATGGTTTGAAATTAGTTAATTCTTATTTATTCAGTGTATTTTATGGTAAGAAAATTTTATTTTTTATCTGATGTTTTTCTAGTCTAGAATGGGCACTCCTCGAAGTACAAGTCTTTATAATTTTGAGGATGCTGTAAATGTGTCTGAAAGAAGAGGTACTGCTTCTGCTGCCACTACTCCTATCATTCCTGAAAGAGGATCTTTGCCATGAACATTTCTTTCTGTATATAATCTTTTGTCTGTAGATTTATACTTAACCTTGCATTTTAAATATAGTGTAAAATGCGCTTTCTCCTTTTCTGTATATGCCTTTTGTTTTACATCATGTTTCTGTATTTAAATTATGGAAGTGTGCCATCTTAGAAACAAAACTAAATGTAAAATGAAACATTTTTGCTATTTATAAATTTAAATATCCTCTACTCACTAAGATTTTGTTTGTGGTTTGCTTGAATTTTAGTTAATGTATTTATTTTTTTAATTAAAAGTTTGGCAACTGTTGTAATTTTGCTTTATCTTGAATTAAATTTATTCACATATATAAAAAAAACCAGTCTTGTCTTTTTGTGTTTCAAAGCTTCAGCCGTTTTTTAAGCTCATCACAAATAAATTCATGTCCATGCAAAGAAAGCTGTCATTTTACTTTAGTAAAGGCTCTCTGCTGTATTATGTCATGATTTTTCTCCTTGGGGTCATCTGCATATAAAAACGGAACACGGGTTTTGATAGCCTAATGTGTGACCCAATCTTTTTCCTTGATATTTAGATATAGGTACAGGGAAAGGCCTAAATACAAATTGACTACAAAAATGTTTAAATTTATATAGAAATCATAAACTTCTTTTTTTTTTTTTTGGACAATTAGAGCTTAAAGCATTAAACCAGACAGCTATATTGAATCTAGCAAAGAAGCTTGGCATCAAGGCCAAAATGAATGGCGAGAAAAAAGACAATGGTATTAATACCTTATCAGAAATACTCAACTAGTGGTGTCATCTAATGACAAAAAAGAAAAAAAGACTGAACTATTTAATGAAAGTCATTCTAATGATAGACAAGGAGGCTGCTGGAGAACACATTATATTTTAAAGTAGGGCAATCCTCTCAAAATTTAAGTCTAATGCTCCTCTCATTTTGGCGCAGGCTTTCCATATCTTGAAGAATTCTACTTATCCAGTTAGTGACTTCTGTTGCCTTCCTTTGTCCATGGTTTGAAGGTTTCATTAAATAGTTTTTTCTTTTTCATCATCAGATGCCACCACTAGTGGAGTAATTCTGACACAGTCATTTTTGCTAGCAACTCATTTTGGATTAGACACCCTTTGAGTGTAAATGTTGCACTGATAAGTCTTCTTCTTTGATTCGAAAATTCGCTGCTTTTTCACATTTATTATTTGTGTAATTCCATGTGTGGGTTTTTTGTTTATTTTTTTATTAGTAATCATGTATATGTATATCTAGAAGTGCAATTTCAGTTTTAAAAGTCATGATAATTAATTTGTTTTATTTGTATTTGAATCTATTTTTAATAATAAAATGAGCGATCAAAGTTGTGGGGAGAAAACTCTTCAGTGGTCACACTCAGTATCATAATCTTGCTGCTTTTTAAATGACTACCAAAACTATAATAATATAAGTATAAATTTAAAAGTATAAATTTTTATGAAAGTCCTTGAGAAACAGTGCACAAATTGATTCCTAATACACATAATTTTGATGGGTAAACTTATTCATTGCACACTGGTTATCATTAATTAAGGAAAAGTCACAAAAATGATGATTACTCAAAAAGTTACATATTGAATTTAATGAAACTGACCCAACCCACAGTATATATAGCAGATAAGCTATCGAATAAGATGAAAATAAATGACGAGACATGTATGGTGCTATACAATTTAGTTTTGTATAAAATCAACAAATTAGATGTGCCAGTTTGGTATTGGAAAAGTACTTTCAGTATGGAATATGATCCCCCCTAGGAACACTTAAGCACCTATAGCTTATTGTGATGTCAGTTCAATTCATTCTATCAGTTCAATTTGGCAGTCTATCAGTTCAGTTGGATGGGAGAGCGATTGCTCTTGCAATGCAGTTGCAAGGACCTGAGGAGGAGCCCCAGACATGCTTGATAGGATTTAAGTCCAGTGATTATGCTGTTCGCTTCATGTGCTGAATTGTTTACTGCTGAAAATAATCATCCTTGATGTTAGCCCTTGCAGTCTAGTATTGTCGTCCTGAAGCATGAAATCACCACCTGTTACCTGGGCATAACTGCACACATAAGCATTAAGAATGTTGTATTGGTCTGAGCATTAATGGCACCACATGGAAGGATATTGGTCTGTGTGTCGACCATCCCTAACATAGTCATTGCCTCTTGTATATGCATATTATATACAGATGTTTGATGGATCCAGGTTCTCCTCAAATCAGACAGGGCCGTAACCAGAGGGGGGGGGCTATGGGGGCTGAGCCCTACCTAACAGGCTTTCAGCCCCCCCTAAGATTTTCAAAATTTTTTGTAAATTTACTGATAAATACGAAAGTTTAGAAACGAATGATTTTTAACGATCTTTAAATTTCACATCATTAAAAATATCTCGTTTGGGGGGGGGGGATTTCTCATCGCAATGGTTCGATTTCTATAAATACAGTTAATTATTTTGCTGCTCTTGGTTGTTTGGTTTTTTCTCAGAACACAAAACTGCCGCTCTTCCTTTAAGTCTGTTTTCCAATGATTTTGAGGGGGAGTAAAAACTTAAAACTTTCAGCTTGTCCATGTTTGCATTCAAAATGGTGGCGAACATTTTTAACATTTGTTGTAAGGAATGATAATGTAAAAAATTTGAATTAAATTCTTTTCCAAAAATAAAATCACCACAGGATTAAGTAACATGGTATGTCTCCATTTTTGTTTTACCTGCTACATAAAGTTGTAACAGTCCAACAGTGTTGGAAAGAGTCTCCCGCACTTAAACAAGATTCAAATAATGATACTTTTATGTTAGAATAGTTGACACATCCTTCAGATTAAAGGGTAAAAAGAAAAACCAACGGGTACTCTTTTAAACTGATCACCTTGTATAATATTTATATTTTGCTTTATTTAGACATTTAAAACAAAAAATAAACGCATTTTCGGTAAATTTTCATTTCAAAGTTTGATAGTTAAATTTATTTTACTGGTCTTCTTTAATTGGGTTGCATTTAATGGACTACAAAAGGTGCAATTAATGAGTAACTATACCTTATAAATTATTCTTGCACAAAAAATTACTCTAACCAATATCCAGTACTGCATTCGCTCAAAGTAGCATTTGAATATTTTTCGCAGAATCTCCATTAAAAAGTTAATAACATAATGAATGTTAAATAGTTTAAAAATATAATGAATGTTAAATTTTTACTGTGTTTTGTGAAGCATATACTCAAGAAAAAAATATACAAACTGAAAAACAGTCTCTTCCCCCGCCCCTTCGATTACTAATACTTATATTGGGTCAGCCCCCGAACTAGATTCTAAGCCCTACCTAACATTTCATCCTGGTTACAGCCCTGAAATCAGACAACACCTATCATCGCTTTGGAGGCTAAATGTGTATTATCTGTAAAGGAAATAGCCCTCCATTGATTAGCTATCCACTGGACATGTTCATTTGCCCACCTCAAACATGCCCTTCTGTGGTGTGACATGTGGCATGCAAATAGCTGGTTGCCTTGTTTTACAGACCACCACTGTGAAACAAGAGGGAAATGTTGCCTTGAAGTTATTGTCATGAATTGGCTATGCTTGATTTTTTACCTTATAGTCCCAACAAAAGTTATAGCCTTGATCTCAAACATGTAATTTTATGCTCCTAGAGTTATTTATTCTGGTTGCAATGCCACTAATTTGCATACTACACCTTTACTCAGCAACATTTATTCAACAACATATTCGAATTTCATACAGATGATAGGCTTATTTTTGAGAAAGTTATCACTATTTTTGTGATTTTTCCTTACTATTTGGAAACCAGTGTAACAACTAGCGAATTAAGGTGTAGGGGGGGGTGGGGATTGCATTTTGAATAATGACATAAGTACAGAAATTTTGTTAAAATTTGGAAAATACCTATATAAGTGAACTCTTGCTGTAACATTACTCGAGGAATCAAGATAGTTTTGATATATATCACATGCACACTATGGTTGTACCCAAGAGACTTATTAAGCCAGTTGATAGAAAAGGGAAATTTTAATGTAATTTTCATGCTAACAGAATTTTTTAAATCCTAAGGAGACATGGAAATGTATATGCTATGCACAAAAATCGGTTTGTCCAATTTTATACTAGAAAATACTTTCTTTTTCAGACTATTTCATGAATATCATATTTGTTTAAAAATTGATTGATTTCTTAACTATTTTGATGTTGAAACACAGAGACTGCAATTTCAAATTTGTCTTTTGTAAGAAAAAAATAATGTATATCAACATTATGAGCAAGTTGCTATGGTAGCTGAGTTAAACTGTGTTTTCATTAAAAAAATATCTTGTGAAGTTTATTTATTTTTTGATATGGGGATATTTATAAATTGTTAAACTATAAGCATGGTGAAGAAGGTGGGGCCCAGCATAGTTGTAACAATTCAAAGTTTTTATTAAAACCATTTTATGATATTTATAGGAAGTTTAGACATTGGCCTTTATTTTTTATTCTAAAATAGTAAGGAAAAAAAAAGCAGGTCTCATAAAAGCACTATTAAATTTGGCATATTTGTTAAATTTTTGCCATTTACACTTTAATTAAAAAAAAAAAAGCAAAGCATCTTATCACCAAAATGATTTTTAGTCTCAAATATTGCAATGAATAGCCTTCTAAATTAGCATTCATTTGTTTTGGTGCATTTATATGATTCAAAATAAAATAGTAGCTTGTCTGGTTGTACCTACGAGACTTCTTAAGCCAGGCTGATAGAAAAGAGAAATTTTAATGTAATTTTCATACTAACAGAATTCATGAACATAATTTATTTATAGCAGAAGAAAGACTCCATTAAGTGATTCTGATCATCCAGGTTTCCCACAATTAACATCATAGGAGCTACATCATTTAATTCTTGGGATATATCAGCCTAAGCAAAGCTGATCTTGCATTCATGCACACCTTAGCCAAATGAGAATGTACTGTCTGTATGTCGAGAAGATGCCTCAGTTGTCCAACTCCAGTTCAGATCATGACGCACAAGTACAAAAGTATATTTAACGTTTGGATAACGACAGGTTTAAGTCATAGTCCAAACATTGAATGCTATTGTCAATGCAAAATTGTTGCCAGAGTTGTCTGCTGTGTGCATGTTATATCTGCACTGTGATATTTGGGCACCGGTGTAGTCCTAAGGAAAAATGTGGAGGGCCTTCATTTTAGAGATATTGAACTTAAACTGTGTAATTATTTAAATGTAATTATTAAATACAATAAATAAAATTAATTAAATCTTTGAATAGAATTAAATCTTTGATTTTTTATTAATTGATTATTATTACTTTGGCATAATTAATTCTGATTTAGAAAACAGCTGTCATTTTGATCAACATTGCCTTAAGAAGCTTCTCCATTCTCTCTGGGCAAACAATTATCACAGTGCTTTTTTATGGAGAAAACTGTCTTTAAAATTCGAGGTTTTAGAATTAACTATTGAATATTTTTCAACCATTCTCCCCTCCCCCCCTTTTCTTCAAACATTCATCTATTGTTATTATGTAATACAATTTCTTCAATTATACTGGAAAGAATTAATTATAATGGAATTAATGTTCTAATTGCATTAGAGAAATTCTATGATAGAATTTTCAGGTGTTTCTTTTTTTTTTTTTGGGGGGGGGGGTTGAAAAATAGTTTATAGTTTGTTCTAAAACTTTGAATTTGTAAAGGAAGTTTTCTCCATAGCAAAACATTGTGGTGATCGTTAACCCATGGAGAAGCCCCTTAAGCCAAAACATAATTTTTTCTATCTACCACAGTCAACAATCCTACACAGTAAAAAAATTCAGAAACGTTACATACTTATAGTGGAAAGGTTTCCGAAAGTATAGCGTAACCTACCGATGCTCTACTCGAACTCACGATTTCGGAAACGTAACCCATATTTCGGGGTAAAATATTTACGGGGAAAGGAAATCTTTATTTGGGACTTCGCGCGCATGCGCCAAGTGCCAAGATACAGAGGGATAAGAGTGAACGCGTCTTCCCTAATAGCACAGATGGTCACAAGAGTCGCTGTGACGTCACAGAGGGTCACAATCAAGGGCGGATTAAAGGAGGGGGGAGACCGCTCCTCCCCCCCCCCCGAGAAAAAAGAAATTAATGTAAAAGATCCTATTTTACTTCCATAAAATGGATGTATATGTCAATCTTCTAACTAACAATTTTATGAGTGGAAGCAGTTAGTTAGAAAATTGACATACACATCCATTTTGTGGAAGGAAAATAGTATCTTTTACATTAATTTTTTTTTCTCGGGAGGGGCGGTCGCCCCCCTTTAATCCGTACTTGTATAAAGGAATTGTAAGTCTCAGTGTATATTTAGGTGGTCCGTAAAGCTGCTTTTGGTGGCCTCCCTGACGCAGAATAAGGAAATGAAAATTTTAACACATTAAGAGGTTTGAGCGGCCTCCTTGGAGGAAAAAACAAAGAAATGAAAAAGTGGTTGAATCCATAAGCTCCAGTAAAAAAGTAGAGGCACGCCATCTCACCGTGTCCCTCCCTTTGACTGCACCACTGTATTTGGGGTACTGGTGTCCAGGGCAGGATACAGCTGATCACACCGGCCCGGGAAATGTATGTAAATGACGGACCACTTAACATTTTATTCGGAACGCATACACATTATACATACTACATATATGTGAAAGAGATTGGGCCCATCTGGAAATTTCCCGGCTTCCCGGTGGGCGTATCCGGTTCTGCTGGTGGCATAATCAAAAACAAAAACTAGTATACGCCAGAAATACCCGCTGCTGCCAATTTAAATAAAATGATAGGCTTTACTATTTTGCCGAAAGTTAGTTATCCATGAATGTTAATAATACACATATTTAATTAAAAAGTAATGGCTTTATAAAGAAATAATTAGATTTGGCTGTTATTTTATTCCAAACGACTACTAACTGAAGAAAGCGTAATTTCTCTTTAAAAAACGGAAATTTTATTCCATAGCACAGGAATTTCTAAGATTTGTCTGATCGGTTAACATTCATTACATTTGAAAAGCAAAATAAATTTATCTCACGAAGTGGGCATACCACTTTCATCACGTCGTTTTGCAGCAATAGCGACTGTGAATTACTTACCGAGGTAACGGGACTGGGTGCGTGCTGTCAAAGGTTGCGCCTTTATCTTAACTTGTTTAATAACATGTCTCCGTAGGTGGCACTTTTTGTAGAATAGACTTTCACACAGAGGCGTAACTTACTATGGGCAAGAGGTGACAATTGCCCCAAATTAAAAAAAAATCAGATATAAATTATTTTAAAATGATATTCTTTACAATAGAAAATATATTTTGCCTCCTCAATGTTACATATTGCTCCTCCCCCCCCCCCCCCAATGCTTTCACTTAGCAATAAATTAAATCTGTAACGTTAGTGAGTTTCCACTCATCCTAATTTTTCTAATTTTCTCTTCACGCTTTCTTTTTTCCTTCCTTCTTTTTCTTTTAAGGAAATAAAAAGGAAACTTTGAAATCAGTTAAAATAGTTCGCTTACATTGCAATGCTGTTCTGCTGACATTATTCTTCATGGTTAACTTAGGAATGATATTTAGTTTTAACTTAATTTAATTGAGTAATATTCTGCGGGAAGTTTTTGTGCAGGGGCCCCCAAAAGTATCTGTGCCCTGGGCCCCCAAGTGTGTAGATCGGTCCCTGGAAACAGTAGATGGAAACGTCAGTTTAAGAACACGTTTCCTGGATTCTAACCCAACTTCCAGACAGAACAAGGGGATGGAACACCACAATTAAAGGGACAGTGGCTGCAAACGAACCTAAACAGCAGAGGGAAATTTTCGTTTAAGAACACTGTTGGAGGATCATACTTCGATCCCACGCAGGTAAATTTATAGGAGGGGACACTTCTCCTCTTAGAAAGTTGGATAACGCCGTAGTTGTAAACAGATGGCGCTATGCTCACAGGGTAACTGCGCATCTTCTGCTTCTGTGCATCTCAGGTTGTTTATATTTCCATCGAGGCGAAGTAAATGGAGATCGTTGAATTAGCAGAACTTCAAAAAATTAAATACATAAACTTAAGAACGTGATATATAGTAATTACTGGCTTCAGATGTGTTTTAATTACATAATTGTCTTAGAATACTATTTCGTAATGATTATAGGCAATAGTTTCGAAGCGAAGTGATATTATTATTTGTCAAATGCCAGTTACATTGGCCGTTAGGCCATTAAACTCCTAAATATTATGTATGTCATGTCTGTTATTATTTTGCCCAAAAGCTGTATTTTAAGAAATGTTAGTAAATTTAGAAGAATGTAGTTTGTGTGAACGCAATATTTATAATGATATATATAGTGTAATGATATATATATATATAGTAATGATATATATATATATATATATATATATATAATGATATATATACAACGATTTAAGAATACGGGTATGTAACACCACAAAGAAACAAACACTGGCTGCAAACGGTTTAATAACAAAATAAAAGAATAACAAATGGACACTCCGTGGATTCTAACCCAACCTCAAGACGGAGCAAGCAACGGTTTAACACGGGGATGGAACACCACAAAGAAACGGACCCTGGCTGCAATCAATCCCAAACAATAGACAGAACCTGCAGTTTAAAAACACGGATACAGAATAATAATTCGAAACCTACCAGCAGACGAAATCAACGCTTAAGAATACTGTGATAGAAAAACACACACAAAAAAAATTACACTACCTGCATTCGAACCCAACTAACAGAGGAAAACATCAGTTAAAGAACACAGTTAAAGTAGAATACTAGACTATGGACATACCCCTCATTCAAACCCAACCTTCAGAAGGGACACTGGTATAAGAAAACGGTTACAGAATAATACTACAGCATGGACACTTCCTGGATTCTAAGTAATTATCATGAATTACCGATGATTCTTACTGGAGATTTTAATGTTAATTTTCGCTCTCAAGAATCTCAGCCGTTAGTTGATTTTTTAAAAGAAAAATTTGATCTAACTATGAATACTTCTCGACTTCAATCAACAACGCGTTTCGGTACAACGATAGATGCTGTATTTTCAAGAAAATTAGCAAATTCAGAGAGTAAAATTTATTTTCACATTATAGTTACCACAAACGTATAATTCATACATAAAAAATTATGATCACATTCAAGTACCTATTTCCAATGAATAATATGAATATAACATTTATATAATCTTTGTAAAGTACATGAATAATAAATATAATTAAATTATAATATGATATTTATTTTAAGCTAAAGTTTAATCATTTCAGTGATATGTGTCGTAAAGGTCCAAAAAGTTTTACTTCAACCGCGCGTAAAGATTACACGCATACACTTTTTTTTCTTATTCTTGGGATATATCAGCTCAAGCAAAGTTGATCTTGCGATGGGTTCGTACAAGGGTAAATTGATGAGAGCACAGTGTTCAGAATATTCATGAAGAACCAAACAGAGCTGTAGAAAAAAAGAAAAAAAAAATTGGAAGCTTAATTTTTTTAAAAATCAGTCGAAAATATTGAGAGTTCTAAAACTTCAATGTTTATGAGTATGTTAAAAAAATAATGCGTTAGACAACAAATGTCTCTTTTTAGAAAAGAAAAAAAAAGAACAAAAAGTCAGTTGAAAATATTGATAATTCTGTTAAGTCTAAAAATTCAAATATTTGAGATATTTACAGTGTGGCTATAATTAATTTTCCCCTATAAACAGGGTTCTGCAGCTAAAACGTATGGACGGGTTGTAACCAGATTTAGTATATACGCTAGGCATGAGATGCACTCGAAGAAAAAAAAATAGTTCAAAAATGTCCGCTAGGTGGCGTTTTGGTTGGGAAAACAGCAAAATTAACGATCGAAACGACCAAATGGAAACATTTATTCAATAGTTTTTGTACATTTATAAACTTTTTTTTTCTTCTTTTCAAATGGCGGGCCTTAAGGCTCTTCCTCAGACAGATCGAAAGAAGTTTCCTTTCCATGTTAAGCAATGGGAATTTTATGACTTCGGTTTTCAAGTAATATCTCGGCACTAAATTAATATTTTTAAATTTTTCTTTCATTGTTGTTTTCTTGAAAGACTTCTCACCTTTTCCATCTTTCAGATTTTAGAAATATTGCTTTGATGTATTTTTTATTTAATATTAAACACAATCATCTATCTACAAAGACACGAATTCTGACAGTCAACTGCGATTTTCTCAGACCAGACTAACTTTTTTGAAATTTGGTAAAGATAGAAAAATTGCAGCGCACTTTGCCTTTTCAAATACATAAGTATTTTTTTATCTAATCCATAAATTTGATTTTTAGCGATTTATTTACACATTTTTGATGAAAAATTTTCAGATGTTTTCCACCCCCACTTGCCCACGTGTTGCGTTACCACCCGCAGAGATGAAACGGGGAGAAGGAGGAACTTGATTTACGACTCCTCGCAGAAAAACTCTGTTGACCAAGCCTGTTTAAAGGCTTGGTTTGTATTGAAAAGGAATAGATTTGTTTCGGATGGATGATGTAAATGGAGGGACAGTTTACATTGCACAGTACGGAGTACAATTTCCACTTATATAATATTTAAAAAGTTTAAATGCACAAACTTTTTTAGGTGAAGCAGCTTCAACCTAAAATTGTAGGAAAGCTTATTTCTCTTTTGTAATTCCATATATATGGAAGTTTCCTTCAGATGTTCGGTAATCAACTAAAGCACTATTCATTACGCTCATTACCTATACTATATATATATATATATATTTACTTGTATATAATTTTTCACACAGCTATATAAAATGCTAAAGAAAAGGGCCTTTTGCATATAAGTAAAGGTTAAAAAGAAATATAAGTAAACAGTATTATCCAGTAAGTAAAAACATATTGGACTAATTTGTATGTGTGTGTGTGTGTGTATCTATGCACGCGCAATCGAATAGGCAAACTCACATAATCTAATCCGAAAGTCACTAGTGACCAGAGTGTTTGACAAATTTTAATCGAACTTGGCTATTAATCATCCGCATCTTTTTTTTTTTTTTTCCCTGTAATTCCAACTTTCAACAATGTCCGCCTTCTTTTCATACTACCCTCTGATTGCAGTTCTATATCTTACGTTTTCGGGTCCCAGATGTATGTTTATACTTATCCGTTACAAAAGCTTCATTAGTAATCAGTCAAATATATTGGCGCCTTTCTTTTCCTTTCTTATTGCATGTTTAAACTTTAGTACGAGACTGCGTCTGTGTGATCCAGAAGAGGTTTTGGAAGACACAATTATTTTATTTCCCCGTGAGACTTGTGCGCCAAAAATTCCCAACATACGTCCTCTAGGAGTGGAATTCGAGGCAATTGCCCCTCCTCCCCTCTCGGTGGGTCAGGGTCAGCTGGAGGGGACCCCTTTTTCGTATGTTGTCCCAGGACCACAGTATAGCTTTTTGAATAACTCAAAATGAATCCCGATTTAAATATGATGACTGATCAAAAATGAAGGGAAAACATTGTTTACGCATCGAAATTTTGAAGTACGGACGCAGCTATAACGGGCATTATTTATTCTGTTGGCTAAAAGGGAGGAAAAAACAGAATATATTTAAAGAATTGGTTCATATTAACCATTTAAAAAATATTCTCTGTGGTATTAATACATCCAAAAACATACTACTCACAAAAATACTTCTAAGCCGATTTGAAATTTCGCAATCAAATGAAGTGTTTAACTAACTCAAAAGTATTAGAATTTGCTTTTAGGAGCATATTTAAAATTTTCTGTGCATTTAAACTTCTTCAATGTTATATCAGTGTAAATTTTACTCCGTGCTGGGCAATGCAAATTGTGCTCATTGATATTTAATTAATTTAATTGGGAGGATACAAAACTGAAACGCCCGACACGTGAAGATGCCTCTGATTACAGGATCTTGGCTCCCAAGCTGATGAGCTGATTTCAGTGAAATTTATTTTGTTTCAAAGCTGATTTCACGAGTGTTTCTTAGTTACATTGGACGATACTGATTTCAACATATTGAGGCTTTTTTTTAAAATATAAATGCTTATTTGCACTTGTTTTCTAGGTGTGGTTGATTACATTCTTAATAACTAAAGCAGCCTTTTATTAATGAATATGTCATTTTATCTCTCACCCCCTTTATTGAATTGTCCCAAAAAAGCGACATAATTTTACATATATTTAAATACTATTAGTTCGCAACAACTTTAATCCATTGTTACAATATTTCGTAAGGTGTAGATATGCATCCCATGTATTTTTCTATAAATAGGTTACAATCATAAAAATTTCAACATAGGGTTACCAGGCGAAAAGCACGAAAGGTGAGAGATAAAATGACATAGTTAATTAATATCGTTTTAATATGGCAATAATGAAACTAAAAAATTAGGGGGGGTCATAGGGGTCTCCCCCTGACGAGGCTCGAACAGCCGAGTTATATATATATATATATATACACAGTGGAACTTGCCTTATGTGACCACCCTCGGAATCAACAAAATTGATCATCTTATAAAGTGGTCACCTTACAAAGGTTGCAATGTGCGGTGATTAGAAAGGGAAAATTTACAAAAGTGGTCAGTATAGACTTGTGGTCTCTTTACGAAGGTGGTCACTTTAGGAGGTTCCACTGTGTATATGTAATGCGAGGTATATCTTATTTGCAGTACATATTGTGTTTTACTTATTAGTTATATATATATATATAGATAGATAGATAGATAGATAGGAAACTCGGCTGTTTGAGCCTCGTCAGGGGAAGACCCCCCCCCCGAACCCCCTAATTTTTTGTTTCATTATTGCCATATCAAAACGATATTAATTGACTATGTCATTTTATCTCTCATCTTTCGTGTATTTTGCCTGGTTCAAGTTAACCATTTGCTCCCCATTTGTGGAACAAATTAGAAATGTTGAAAATAACTCTTGAACAACAATCAGGGAATTTAGATCTGAACACAATGATAAAACACATCTGAAAAAACTTTGTATGAACTTTTTTGCACATGAAATCAAATGCAACAAATGGAGTTTATTTCCAGATAGTTCAATTATTTTGCACATCTGGGGCGTCAAGTATCAGCACATTAAATGTTTTGTAAGTAGTTTATGCGAATTTTATTAAAATTTCAAACCTTCATATTTTTTCCTGCGAATTTTCTGTTTTTATTTGCGAAAATTCCGTACCGCTAATTATAATTCAAAAATTCTTAAAAAGATATAAATCTAACAAATTTTTTGTCCATTTTTTGTGGTATTATTCTTGAAAAGATGGTTAGATTCTGAAACTTTCAATACTTTTGACCAGTAGTGTACATATATATTCTGGATTCTATCTGTTCTGGATATATTTTTTTCCAGAAAACACACAGTTTGCAAAATTTCGAAATCGGTATCAGCCGAGGTCAGAAAAGTTGTCACTTGGGTTGGATAATAACCCTGTAATTTATTTCGAAGTTCGACAATGTCTTCCGGTGGCGCCAACGCCTTTAAATTTGGGAATTAGGGCCAAAATAAACATTTTCTTCCCGATAACACAATTTTTCCGAATTTTGAAATCCATATCAGACGAGCGCGGAAACTTCTTTATATGATACACTCTAAAAATAAGAAGCATTTTTACCGCAGAACTATTAAAGATTTCCAAAATCCGGTAAATTTTATTTTTGGAAATGCTTTCGCTAAAATACCCGATTTTAAATGAGCCAGTGCCATCTGAAGATATTGTCCGTTTTTTTATTTTTAGGAGGGGAGGGGTTGAGCAGTTACTTACTAACCCAGGAACAACTTTCCAGCATTCGGCTGATACAGATTTCAAAAATCCGGTGAGCGGAAAAAAACGCCACTTTTAATAGTTTTATGATGTAACATAGTCGTTATATGCTAATCGATGAGGAAAGGAGCGTAGCCAGAATTTTTTTTCGGGGAGGGGGGGTTGTATGAGATATAATTTTGTATTGATAAACTTAATTTCTTTTCAAAAAAAAAAAAAAAAAAAGAACACGGTTATTAGCCAACCCAAGAAAAAACTTTCCGTACTCTGCTGATATCGATTTTGAAAATTCGCAAAAATTGTGTTTTCGAGGGAAAAAAATTCCTATTTCGCCCCAAATTGCCACTTTTAAAAGTTATTATATATATATTAAAGATCAGAAAACAAAGTCAAGGACTAGGAAGTAGGTAAATTTGTATTATACACGAAAATATTTTACACAATCAATCGTGTAAACTATTATGCATATTTTAATTTGTCGCAACTGCATACTTTTAATGAAAGTGTTTTTCAACGCCCAGATTTAAGCAATTATGTATATAAGGAAGTTTAAAAAAATGTATTGTCACTTTTTCATCATATTAACCAAACTAGAAATCAAAGCCCGTTGTGGAGGCAAATACAACGGGCGCTTGAAAAAACATTCGACGAAAATGTCTACACTGAATACATTTAGTCTTCGTCTACCTAAAATAAATAACTTCCTATTCAATTTTTATTATACACCCAAATCGAATTTCATCCTCTTCTGGAAACGCGCGGAAACTTATGGCATTCAAAAGATTTCGTTTTGTGTTCACAGTCATTCTCATATCCATGCAGACGATTTATTTGTGAAAAAATAAATAAATAAACTATGTAATCTAGAAAAACAATTTTAAAGGAATGAATCACAATTTTCCCTTCAAAGGCAGATAGATAACCGTGACGTGAATATGACAATTTTTTTACACTTTGAAAGTCTAATTTTTTCACTCAAATTATTCGCTTTTTTGAATCTCTGAAATAAAATGGAGCTGAAATGGCAAAAAATCTCTTAAAAAAATTAGGGAACCGGTGGGTTTTCAGATTTTCAAAGTAACAGAGATTGTTTTTATATTTTTATACATAGTTATGAAAAATTTCAAGCGGATCGTATGAATGGTGTGGGTGTTATTAGGCTTTTTCTGGTTTTTAATCTTTTTGGAGTAATGGAGGTAAAATATTTACATCGAAGTGGTTTGCCTGGAATCTTTACAAATTGAGTCAGCCAGTCAGGGTTCAGCGTAACTATATAGTAGAATAATTACGATGTAAAATTTCTCATATTCGCGCTTCGATATTTTCTTTTAAAATGTTAATTTTTATAACAACACTTTACAAATTGCAGTCTCCTTTGCAAATTAAATAAATTTTTTATTATACTTGTAATTTATCATTGAGTATCCTGCAATTTAAATCTGTTCGAACCAGTGGCGCTCCCAGGATTTTAGTTTAGGGGGGTCTGGGCTACATAATATTGCTGAACTCAGTCATAGTGATCTCGGTTAGTTACAACTATCTTATAACGTCAAAATATTCGGTATTACTTGACTGTCCCATAGAACATAAGCAATGTAACTCATTATAGAGTCATAAATAATTATCTGATCTTTTGAGCAACGTTGTAACCGTGTGTAAGAGTGTTTCAACTAACTGTGAGCATTTATTTAAAAACTTTATTGGTTAGAAATAATTTGAGGACAGTTAAAAAGGAAAGAAAGAACTAAAAAAAATTAATTCATTAGCTACAGTTTTCATTTTTTAACGCTTTTCACTTCTAACTTTCTACCTTTAGGGGGGCTTCAGCCCCCATAGCCCCCTCCGTGGTTGCGCCTATGGTTCGAACGAATACACTCAACTGAAAATAAATTTTGCTCAGGCAGCGGGGGCATGTAGACGGAGGTCACAGGTCAAAATCTCCCAACCCGCCAACGGGTCATAAATTTCCCATCAGTAACGGACACGCGAGCTATCGCATTTCGCGATAGGAGCTTTTGTGAGGGGGGTAGGAAATTGTTCCTCAAAACGCGACTCGGAAAATTTTCTGTCTGAGGAGGGGCCTTAACAATGCCTCGGAGGCATCGGCCACTACGAAGGTCGGAGTTGTTGGACACTTTATTATGGGGCACCTAGTAGGTTTACCAACGTTGCCCTTATGAAGGGAAGGACACAATGACATCCACGCCCAGTCGGGGATCGAACCTCGACCGCCGGGAGTTGAACCCGAAACCGTAGTACGGTGCTTTATCCACCATACAAGCTGGTCGGTCCATTTATAAACTAAGCTGAGTCATTTCATCAGCTGAATGTCCGTACTTGTCTTGACATCTAGTGGACATTTTGGGAACTAAACTTTTTAAAAACTTCCTTAAGCATATCTCGTGTACACTCCATATGCCAGAATTGGTGGCAATCTACTCATCCATTTCAGCTGCAGAATGTTGTTCATAGTGGAAGTTCAATTATAATTACCTGTGTATAATGTTTATGATTATGTTTAAAAAATAATACGATAAACAACAAATGCCGCTTTTTAGAAATAATAATAATAAATTATGAACAAAAGTAAAGGAAAGTCGTCAGAGTTGGCCACTCTTCTTAACCCGTAACTTCTGCTTAAAGAACAATTTCGTAATCTAATCACATCGCTGGAAATGTTTGGCGAAGAACCGTTGCTATCCGGACCGACGGTGCCGTTAATCCACACGCTATTTTTGGACCGTCGTTTCGTTTCTCTATTATTTACAATATTTTGTGTGAAAGACAAAAATTAAAAGCATGATTCAGAGAAAAACGATAAAACACCTTTTAATCATAAACCAAGAAACGCTGAAACGTTCGTAAACAAGATAAAGGCAAAACTTTAAGCTGAATTTAAAAGTTAAAATGAAAAAGCTTTAATGTAAATTTTTGAAATTGATGCTTCAGATCAAATTTGCTTTCTTTTATTTCTACATATGCAATTTCAATGCATCATTAGAGCATTATTAGTTCAAAAATTTCAATATATACACGATAGAACGGGGTCAAATAGCTTGTGGCCTAATGGCATCGTCGTCGGTCCGAATAGCTACTCCAAATTTTCGCATAAAATATTTCAGAAAGCTGGATTCCATTATTCGGAATCGCTTTTCCGGCTAACAAAATAGCTCGTCATTCTCGTTATACTGGCGATGACTTCAGATTCATTTCTCTTTTGTATTCAATGAATGCACTAAGTTACAGTTCAACCTCCAAGGCGTCACTTCAAAAGATGAGGCAGAAGTCCTCCTCATCATCCGAAGATACATTTTTCTGAGATTTTTCGAACGGGCAACTTCTTCATATAGCTGGTCTTTTTAGGGATGGATTTCGTTGGCGTTGATGATGAGATATTTTGGGCGTAGTCAAAGCGTTCAGCTTTCGCAATTTTCGTGCAATGCGAATGGGTTTTCTGGAGAAGTCAGAATTATGCTGGTCATGAAGTTTTTAGTATTATTTATTTCCTCTTCATTTAACCAGATTTTACGTTATTGATGTCGTGTTGCTTCGAAATCTGATGCAGCATTCTTAACACCTAAATCAGAAGAAAAGAAATCACACAATCATGGTGGGACAACCGTGTGCGCACAAAACACCGCATCGAATCTCGCTAGAGCCAAATATGTTATGAAATTAAATTTTTGTTTTGATTTCTTTTCAAACATGAACCACATAGCACATTTTCAATGCTTACTATGAAGATTGCAAGTTTCCCTTTCACTTTCTGGTCACTTAATAACTGGTGCTCAAGAACTGTTTTTTTTTTTTTTTTTTTTTTTTCGTAAAATAGAAGCCACTGATTACAAAATACATATTTGTCTCACTTTTAGTTTTGTAATGTCATGAAAAGTTCGCTGTCACCAAGAGCAATTTTTCACCAGTCAACTAAATGGGCTGCCCGGTCAAAGAAAAAGGTCTTTTCGGATGAAGAAATAAGCACTTCGCCTCATCTGTTTAGAAGTGCTTCCGTTGAATAGCAGTTTTAGGCATTAGAGATAAGTAAATTTGAAATGTGCCAATACGACGACGAACTATTTTGTTTGCCGGAAAGGTGATTCCGAAGGTATTCCGTTAAATGGAGTTTTCTGAGACGTATTTTCAGGGTGCGAACTGAACATTTTCTCCAGGGGGGGACACTTGAAAAGAAGAAGGAGGGAAGGTGCAAATGCTTCCCTCACATGATATTACTTGACAAAAGCAGTCGCCGACACGTGTGGGAACTGACTTATATTCAAACAAAGTCATAGAAGTTTGTTCTATGGAATCACAGATACACAAGCTACATACAATGTACCTATATTGGAAGCATAGGCGTAGAGTTATATGGGCCCATGGGGCTCGAGCCCCCCCAATAAATTGTGAATAGGGGCTGAGCCCACCCAATAATTTATCACTAAATACAGAAAACTAATTTATACTAACATAAAAAAAAGTATTCACACCATTTACAAACGTTTAAAAAAAACCTTTACTTGTACTTTTAAAAATTTTCTTCTTTTGATTTCAATCATGATTTAGTATTCATTGTGACGCCCTGTAACACAAAATGTTAAGCTGCCCTCGCCAGGCTCTGGCTAATTAAAATCAGTTTATACAATGTAAAGTATGAAATGGAGAAAAGTTCAGATGTGTCTAAAATGCACTATCTCATCGAATATTTTTTTTTTCCTCCTTTGGATTTTTTACTTTGCTTCTATTTTTAACTTATAACATGGTAGGAAGATACTAACATGGATACTTACCTTACATTGGTATAGAATTCTATGGACTCATAGAGATCGAGTGCCTCCAATAATTTACACTTATATATAGTAAGTCATAGCTGCCAACTACTACGGAATATAACTAACCACTTTTTGTAAACAGGTATTTTTTAATTATTTTTTTCAAAATAGTAACCGGCTCGTTCGCGCATCACAAAAATTTTGCTATATTTTAAGCCGAAAAATCATGTAGAAAAAGTGGTTAATTATATTCCGTAGTAGTTGGCAACTATGAGTAAGTTATATGTACGTGAATCAGTGGCGTAGCCATAAATTTTTCATGGGGGGGGGTTATGACTTCTGCAACTCACATATATGTATACGGGTGTATGATAAGGGAGTGAAGAATATACATTTTGTATAGCAAAAAATTCCTTATGGGGGGAGGGTTATGACCACCTAACCCCCTCCCCCTTTGGCTACGCCACTGACGTGAATATAAGTGGTTGAGGGGACCGGCCCCCTCAATAATTTTGAAAACCTTATGCTTATGATTGGAAGCCACCTTGAGGGTTTTTATCTTAGAAAAGAGACGAGATTTTAAGGCAGTCGCCTTAGAGTATAGTAACAAACGATAACATACCACCTTCATTTTGACTTCTTGACTTCCCAATCTGAATCTCAAAATTTTCACTCACCAGTTTAATATTTTTTCAGGAGGGGATAAATAGTATTCCTGGCAGGAATCAATTAATATTTCTCTAGCCTGGGATATTACAGTCTTCAGGCGGGGGCGATCCCCGGCATCCCCCCCCCGTCAATTCGCACCCTGCGTATTTTGTGAAATTTTGTTCAATAAAACACAAAACAGGAACGAATTCCGTTTTTTCTTAATGTAATTCATTTTTGTGTATTACTTTCAATAATATGTCATCAATTTACAGCGATGGGCCAACCTAAACAGCAAGGGCCGAGCAGCAGTTTGTTCTTTTTTATTTAATGTTTCTAACTTTTTCGTATTTCACTCTATTAATCCACAAAGTGTAGCAAAAAGAAGATAAGAAAAAAGACTAATTTTCCGAAATCAGTTTTAAATAAAATTTAAGATAGTTAAACTGGTAACGTAAGTCCACAATACAGTTTTTAGAATATTTAAAGTTATTTGGGTAATTGCAACATTTTTATTGTATTTTTTAGTTTTTAACTCTTATCGTAATGTTGCATGCTAAATAATCTCAGGTAAAATTGTAGATTTTAGATATTAGATTCCAGATAAGAGATCTTGCACCACCGGATCAAATTTCTTATAAAAATCTATCGCCTCACTTGATGACTGTTGAGAAAGTAATTTCTCATTATAACCAGCTACAGTCATAGAGCATCCACATCTGATGAGACGATGAGTTCCAAAATGTTCTTGGTATTAAATGGTATTGGAACGGCACACTACGACCTACGGCAGGCAGTTGTCGAATTTTTTATGAAAGAAAGAACGTTGTTACTGCAAACCGGAACTAGCTATTTACTCAAATAAAGATTTCGTTAAAAAATTCTTCAGGAAGGATGCAAATTTGTAAACTTTTTCCTTGTTTTATATTTTTGTATCTGTCTTTGCAATCTTAAGCTCTTTTTAATACTGTAACTGTAATTGCATTGTAAAGTAATTGCATTGAAAAGTAATTTCAATAAATTATCAAATACATCTCTACTTGCTTAATTTTCACTTCTTTTAGTGAAATCTGGACGTTTTTTGGTTTTGGAATCGAACTTTCATCCCGGGGGGGGGGGGACGGGACAAAATAAGCCACTGCGGGGACGTTCGGCCACAAACTTCTTACTTAAAAAATGACTTGATTAGTTAAAATCTAAAGTAAATGCTCTTGAATTGGCAGAAGTCTTATACTGACCAGTAACACCCAGTGGCGGTACCCATTTGCAAGGCTTTCAAATGCTGAAGAGTAGCATCGTCGAAGCGGCGGTCCCATGTTTGAAATACCACTTCTCTGAGAGTTAGCTGTAGGTTGATGAATTATGTGCTACATATTGTAAGCTATTGAGTACCGTATGTCGTAGGATTTTGCCTGCCCCATGTTGTGGACTTTGACTTGTGCAAAGTGGTTATGTTTCCAGCGTCATCTGTCTTCGTTGTTGCGAGCCGATTGGTTACGACACCTATTTAAGAATATCCGCTTGTCTGGGTCACTAATGAAGTAAACGTGTGGCTGGAGCTGAAATGGAACTGGGAACCTCGAACAAAATCAAAAAGCGTGTCCGCAACAAATATAATATTAACATTTTTCTTTATATCCACTCTCATAGTGCAACATTTTAACACGCCAACCAAATTTCGATTTTTGGAAGAATTCAAAACATTATTTGACTCGAATTATACTTCGAAATACTTCAATTTCATATTTCTTCGATATATTTCGATTTTCCAGTTCCTACATGATGTTGCGCGAAATATTTTTAAAACTATAATGTTAGTTGAATGTTAAACACGACCCTTGATGTAAAACAAAATTTTCGAAAAATTGCTCTCCTTTGGGCAAATAAATCTGAAAATTCTTCAGGTCATGAAGAGAAAAGAATTCGCTACTGGATGAACTTTGACCCGTAAAAATTTTTTTGAAATTTCGCAGGGAATTACTTTTTTCAGTCCCATTAGTATCACCGTTTATTTGAATAGTAGCCGTTTTTACCAAGTGGAAATATGCATGAGACAGCTTGCTGACGCGTTATCTTAAAATGAAGCACGAATTCCTGTTGTGTGACAGAGATAGTAGCACTCTGCGGATGGACTTGCCCACATCCCGAACTCCTTATACCCAGCATGTCGTCTTCAAGAGAGTAGTCTTGCGGAAATAGAATGTATTAGATTTCACTTCCTGAAATCAGGAAAGCTGAAAGCACAATAGGTAAAAATGCATTGAGGTATTTTTATTTTTGTTATTTGCATGATTTGAACTTTTGCACGATAATTCTGATATTTATCGATTATTTGAGTAATAATTTATATATACAGGGTGCCCCCCAAAGCATTGGCCTAATCTTTTATTCTTTAAATATTGATCATAGACATTTACAATGAATTACAAAATCACGTAAAAAAGGTACAAAATTTTATGCCATCGTTTAAAATTTTCAGGAAAATAAATCTTAATAAATAAAAAAATTAAGTTTTTATACAGTCCCCGTGCAAAAAATTTCGAATGAGTACAATTTGCCCCATACATTAATTAGTTGATATACAATGTTTCTGTCTTTCATCATAAAAATGCTCATAGATATATTTAAACAAAGTTGGTGAGGGACTATAAAGTACCAATCATAGCAAATGTATTATGCATTTATGCAACCATTGTTTTCTTTCGTAATTTATGCACGATTCCTGAAATGCAATCATTCGACGTGATTTTTTCCCTTTCAGAACCATTGAAAAATGATTAAAGTCAACATATATTTATTTTCATATCTCCATGGACTCTTTCTAGGATAAGATGCTCAAATTTTTTCCATCATCTATGTGTGTGATATAAGTGTATGGGGCACATTTTATTATTTGGGAATTTTTTTGTACGGGGCCGTATAAAAATTTAATTGTTTTATTTCTCAAGATTTAATTTCCTGGAAATTTTAATTGGTACCATACAATTCTGTAATTCTTTTACGAAACTTCGAAACTTAGAAGTTTACTGTATATGTCTGTTTGCGATGTTGAAAGGAGTTTAGTTTCGATTTTTGGAAGAATTCAAAACATTATTTGACTCGAATTATACTTAGAAATACTTCAATTTCATATTTCTTCGGTATATTTCACTTTTCCAGTTCCTGCATGATGTTGTGCGAAATATTGTTAAAACTATAATGTTAGTTGAATGTTAAACACGACCCTTGATGTAAAACAAAATTTGAGCATCTTATCCTAGAAAGAGTCCATGGAGATATGAAAATAAATATATGTTGACTTTAACCATTTTTCAATGATTCTGGAAGGGAAAAACTCACGTCGAATGATTGCATTTCAGGAATCGTGCATAAATTACGAAAACAGTAAGGAATAATAAAAAAAAAGCTTAGGTTAGTATTTTGGGACAACCTGTGGAACCTTTGTCTATACAAGGTGCTTAAAATTAAAACAACCCTACTAAGAGCTATCTATACAATGAACTACTCAGTGTAGAGGCCCCAGAATTTCTATTCAGGGGCTGTACTACCATGGTGTCGTAGAATATCCGTGACGGATATTTCTCGCTCACGGATAGTCAGATACTTCGAATAAATAGCCGCGACTCTCCTTTTGGCGCTACCACGATGAGTGTCGAATAAAACAAGCGAGTATTTTTGAGCTTGCTAGACGTCTATCCGACACTCAGAGCGATCAACCAATCAAAACACTAGGCTTTTCCCCCTTTTTCCTAAACGAAGGCGTTGTCTTCAGAATTTCCGAAGACTCCGGAGACATCCATGACGAGTGGAAGCCTGTTTTTGACAGACCCAACATGCTAGGGAGAGGGGTCCTTTTGTGGAAGTACTTGACACTCCGCGATCCACACAATAAAAACCCATCCATCTTGTACTATCCGGTACCGGAATGCGAGTTTTCGCCTTCATCCAACGTGTCGGGAAAAAACAGCAATATTTCCGATAGTCAATACGACAGTGAAACTATCACGATACGATCGTAGTAGGGCATATCGGATATTTCTCGGATTGTGACGTCATGAGAAGAGAAGGCTCGATATATTCGCTAGCGAAAGCTTTCCGATACTATGGTGGTAGAGTCCCAGGACATGGTGAAAGGGATTACGCCGAATATATATGTATATATGCAATGACAATCACTATAGGAACTTCATTAATAGGGATTATGGACACATCATTACTGGGGATCTAGCTATCATAAAAGATATTGGGTTAAAAAAACTCATGCAGAAGGGCTCTAAACACCGTATTCCTTCAAAACACTCTCTTAGTGGCATTGTAACACAATTCACATATGATTTAGATTTTTACATATATAATACTGCCTTAAAATACAGCACTCCTATTGAAGCCTTCACTACCTGGAAAGTAAAAGTACTTTCAATCTTTAAGCAAAATATTGCTAAATATGTAAAATATAGTTCTCCTGTCAATAGTCAATTTCATACTCAAATAGACTTTATAAAGCAGTATTTCATAATTACTTATGTAGATAAATCATCCAATAACTATGCTTTTATTTGTAAACCGTTATAACATAGCTTGTTAGCCTCTACAATTGTAAATAACAGTATCTATTCCTCTACTAATTTGTCTACTGTAGTTTGTAACAAAAAAATTCTGGCTTTCTATAAACTTCTCAACCCACAACATAATAATCTAAACTATCCTTATTTTGTACTAATCCCTAAATTTCATAAATCGCCTTTAAAGTTTCGAACTGTTACAATAGGATGTAATACATATAGCAATGTAGCAAGTAAACTTCTATTAAAGATACTGTCTGTTATGCATGAGTATTATATAAAACGTAATGATTACTCTATCTCTATAGGAAATAGTTATGATCTACGCAATACAATATGTACTATTAGTAATATTACCTCTTTATATACCTATGATTTTAAAGATCTATTTAACAATATTCCTCTTGACGACCTTTACAATGTAATTAATGAATTATTTGAAACTTGTGTTAACAATATTCAGCTCCCTTCCCATGTTGATGTAACTTATTTCAGTTGTCTATCTAAATTTATTATCTATAATAATTTTATTCTACATAACAATAAAATATATCTACAAAATCATGGTATACCACAAGGTGGTTCAGCATCTAGTTACCTTGCAGATCTTTACTTATATTACTATGAAAAAGAATATACTAATACACACATCATTCTTAAACGATATATAGATGATATCTTACTTGTAAACACTACTAATAATAATAACATTATCTTCCCCATAAAATATCCATCTGCTCTGGAATTAATTAAAAATGATATGCTTAACAATTCTGTTAGTTTTCTAGATCTAAGTATCTCCATCACTCCTAGAAATAGCCTTAGTTTCAATATATATGATAAGCGTAAAGATTTTAGCTTTAAAGTAAATAGCTTTACTCATTTTTCCTCCTGCTTACATAAATCTGTATTTCGCAATATCATCTATAATCACTGCTGTAGAATCAAGTTTCTATGTTCTGATGATTTTAAAGTCTCCAATTTTAAATCTCTATTTCTGTCAGCTAGACAATACAACTATCCCACTAAGTTCCTAAAATCTATTATATACAATTCTTGATAATGATGTGTCTAATGTCTTTGTTAATTTACTGGAGGTTGGGTGGGGTTTTGGTTTTAAGGTTGTAATTGGATGGTTGGGTCGGGCGGAGGAAGTTTTTCTCATTAAAAAAAAAGTAATATGTTTAAAAACAATTTGGATGTGTATATGTATGCATATACATATCTGGAGGGAAAAAAAAAACGGGGTTCCTATATTGTGATTATTCTGTCCTAAACATTATTTTTTATTTTTTTCTTATTTACTAGATTAATCTTCTGTCATACAATAACTTATTATACATACTTTGTCAATAATAATAATCATTATATTTTTTAAACAATATGTTATATTTAATTTTGCTATACTATTTATTTTATTCAATCATTTTAATTTATTATTATTCAATATATATTTATTATATTAATATACCTGGATATTCTTAAAATTTAATAATATTACCTTTTAGTATTTGGCAACTCCTATACTTTCTTCTTTCCACTTTTACACTTTTATTTAGTGGCAACACCATTTTTCACTTTTTACAATTCTTAGCATTGGCAACACATATCAATTGTTCAAATGAAATTTCCATGTGCTCAAGGTCTGGTATGTAAAATTATAATTCCTATTTCTAATTTTTGTTATCTTTTTGATTTCTTCTTTCCTTTATATAGTAGGGTAGGGCCCAGATGTGTGGAGTTAATATCTCTTCTGATATGCCACACAACCGAAACCCTACTATTTGGTTTGCTGTAAATTATAATCCACTGTTTGTGGCCCCTGACGATGGTGACAGTGGTTATAATTTCCGTTCCATTATATTATTACAATAATTCTTGCACTTTATTTGGCTTCAAAATCTGGTTTCTAATTCTTGCTAATAGCTGTTATATTTTTATGCGAGATATGTCTTATTTGTAGTATGTTTTGTGTTTTACTTGTTAGTTATATATATATATATATATATATATATATATATATATATATATATATATATATATATATATATATATATATATATATAATATAGTAAAAGGCATAACTTGCGAATCAACGTAGCAGCCACTTGGCAAATACAAAATTCTATATATCCATGGAATGATATATGAGCAAAACAATGAACTTAAAATCTTATATAAAAACAGGAATGAGCATATATATAATAAAGTTCCAGAAATACGGTAGTCGTTGTCACCGTAACCGATGTGAGATTTACGTCGCGTCTGAAGAGATTACGCGGGGTTTCTCAAAAAAGATGGTAATGTGTTTTAATTCTTTATTTATTAGTCAATGTAAATTGAAAAAACTGTTCAAAATAAGGTGGGGAAAAAAATGACTACGCTAAGAAAAAATTCCTTTCTTGCTATTTTTCAAAAAATTACTCTTTTTTAATCTGTATACGACCACTGTAAAAAAAAAAAAATCCCAATTAGTAAAATGTACAAAATCTGAGAATTATATTCAAAAAAGTGTCAGAGGTATGAAGATACTGATACACTGACTTAAACCAATTTTCAATTTCTCTCGAAGAGAAAAAATCACGCCGGATGATCGCATTTCAGGGATCGTACAGAAATTACTGAAGATAATATTTTTTTCCCCCACTCTAATAGTGAAGTTTACATTCAAGTTCATGCATAGCTCCCGATCATCTTTGTTTATAGATACCTCTGAAACGTTTCTTGTTGAAAGGCTGAAATTATGTGTATCACCTCATTATAGTGTAAGGGACACATTTTACTTATTGAGAATTTTTTTTTGTAGTGATCGTATGCAAGTTTAAAAAGTGTCACTTTTGATAGTTAACGAGAGGGACTTTTTTTTCTTAACGTAGTCTTTACTCTTAACTTATTTTGAACATCGTTTCAATTTACATTGCCCACCTATCTCTAATCTAATAGATAAAGAATTGAAACGTGTTATCACCTTTTTCGGACACTCTGTATATGAATCGGTGAGTGCAGATACCACCTCAGTCACAAATAGGAAATTTTTCAGGAGAGAGAAAAAACTTCATAACTCCTCCAAATTTTCAAATATTTAAACTTTTTTTTTCCCCTCTGTTATAACATGCATTTATGTTTCTGTCATGCAAATATTACCTAATTTCGACATCAGTTAGGCTCAGGAAAATTTTAAATTTGATTCGGACTTATGCTGTTTCTGCACTCAACTGGTTTTTAGTCAGCTGAAAACTTGGAAAAAGGTAATCATTCAAATCAAATCACCATTTATTGTCTAACCATATTTATGGTATACAAAAGTCCAGAAATGAATTTAGGAGAAAAAAAGTGCTTTGCTTGCAGAAAATGATGGAGATGAAAATCTAACATTGAAGCTGGAATAACTATTTTTTAGAAAACCACCCCTAGGGCAGGGCAGGTGGCCAATAATAGTGTTAAAATAGATCATTCTCGACCATTGATTCATTGTCGTGTGTCGACCATTGATCATTGTCGTCCATCGTTCGAAAAAGAAGCCCCGTATCTACGAAACTACTCAACAGACTAACGTCGTTCTTGCCCTCAACACGCATCTTGCCTTTCTAAGCTTATTTTCATCGAAACGATTTTTCGCATTTTTGTGACTGAAGTGGTTTCTCCACTCACCGATTCATATATTGAATATATATACAGTGTGGCAAGCTATATAGAATAAAAGTTAAAATTTTCTAAAACTATTGAGTAATAAATAAATAAATAAAATAAAATAAATAAATAAAAAATAGCAAAATTTTTCACAACTGGCTGAAGAGATGAGGGTTCTCTCTACCATTTTCTCGAATCGAAATCATCTTTGAATCAAATTTTTAATAGTTGGACAGTTGACTTACATTTGCACTCGGACGCAAATTTATTTTTAGCCACAATACGGCTGTTATTGCTCGAATCGTAGGCCTTGCCGATCGATATATTATCAGAAAAGTTGTATTTCGACATTTTCATTTGAAAAATAAACAATTAGTGCATGTAAAAAAAAAAAAAAATCTCAATATGTCCTGCACCAATATCCAAGTTTTAACTAAATCTCGCCATAGCAATTAAAAAAATTATAAATTTTGCTTTTATAGCCAAATAATAGTCACCCGCTTCTTCACCAACATAAATAACTAAGCTACGATAAAATATTCGGATGTAACCAATAAGAATGAGCTTCGAATAAATTTGAAAAAGTATATCTTCTTCTACGACAAGGTTGTCTGCTTTTAGATGCACAAGGGAATTATGACCCTCCCTGCCGTAAAGCTTGAGAACCGGGATATATATTTTTAAAAAAAAATGTCCGAGTGGATAAGACAGTGATCATGGTAAGTGGCTGAACTATGAAAGTCCAGTATTACGGCCTACTGCGCGGCTGTCGATGTAACGGTCTGGGGTTTTGTGCGGTTTTCTCTAGATGTAACGTGAACACGCGTTAGAACCCCGTTAAAAATCCTCCTCCCCGTAGGCAGATACCAATCTTGTAGGTTTGCCTTAACGCAATATACTGTAACGAAATTTTGGGGGTGATCTGCTCTTCTGAGATTAAATTTAAGCTAAAATGCGTGTTCTATGCGCAGAATAATTTAAATACGCATTTTGTTGCATAAAAATCGGTTAAATAGAACGCGAAATAGGGAATTTCGGGCTTCCCCATTGTTTAACATGGGTTTAGGGATTTCTAGACACATATTGGCGGTAACGTTTAGTTGACTTCAGGTTTTGGGACTTATTTTTGGAGCCAAATTTGGCAATATTTCGAAGATTGTGGGGCTTGTAATGTTTGCTTTCCTGCATAGGTATTACGCAATAGCATTAGCACTACGCAATCACATGGAGACTTTTGTCGAAAGTGGTACTTGACGGAAGTCCTAGAATGTTCGCGAAACGCCAGCGGAACGTATAAAATGCAATTCGCTCCAACGTTCAGTTCAGTCGCGAGTCTTGCTCTCTGTGAATATGTTAGCTAAGTGCTCTGCTTCTTATAAGCGACGTTTTTTCACTTGTTTTGAGAAGCCTATTTTTGAAGGCTGTTTGTGAGCTCTTCATTGTTGTATGCTGAGTAGCAAATGAGAGTTCTGCTCGAGAATTTTCACTGAGTTTTAGAGAGTAGAAAGATTTTATTGTATGGGAAACACAGCATCTAAGGAAGCTTCTGTGATAAGCTGAAATCACTTGTTAATTTTTGTGAAATGTGTATTGTAGATTGGTCGTCGAATTTCTAGAACCAATAAAACTTGTGTTTAGTCCTGTCAAGTGGACTGTTTACCAGAACTTTCCATATACGCTGGACTTTTAAGCTACAAACCCGAAAACTAAACAGAGTGTTCTGTAAAATGCACACACACACACACACACACACATGAAAAATCATACATACAAATGCTTTTATTTATTTTTTACATAAACGATGTAATTTTGCACAATCTGTTGCCATTTCCTTCGGAGTCATTAAAATAGTGACGATTTTACTGAAAAAAAAGCTATATTACTTCTCTTTCTTAAGAAAATACTTTAGGATAGCAATATTTCGAATAATTTTGAAAATCGGCCAAATTGCTAGATCATCATACAACCCTATTTTATTTTTACTGGAAGAAAAAAGAAATGCCTTGCGGCGACAGATTTGGAAAGTGCACCACAAAACCAAACCAGATTCATAATTTATTAAATTATTTAAAATGAAAGAATTTCCAAATTTATGGGGTTAAAAGGAAAAAAAAAAAACCTCACAAGTTTTTTCCCAGTCATAATTTCTTTTTGTAGTAATCGATCACAAAAACCAATAGTTAGATACGTAAAAGCGGTTTAAAAATGCAAAACGTTGAGGAAAAGATAAAAATAACGGTAGAAAACTTTGATCGTCCCTACAAAAGATCTACTGAGGACTAGAGATTTATTTTGCATGTGTGTGTGAGAGAGAGAGAAAGAGAGAGAGAACATAGAGATACAGGGAAAATCTTACACTGCAACCTATATGTAGCCTCTCCCTTAAGTTGGAACATTGATGCCAATACATGGAAGAGATGCAAAACTTACTTCAAGATTAAACTTCATGCAATTTAAATTTTTCAATTTTTGCTTATATTTATTGGACCAAAATAAAATTTAGCTCATTCTTTGCACACTTCGTCTGAAATATACCTACTTTTTATGCTGTTTTAATTTTTTTTATTCTGTCTTTTTTAGCCAGCATTCAATCTTGTTGGAAAAAAAAGCTTGAATATTTAAAATTTATCGTTTAATTTATTGATTTTCGACTTTTTCTCCCTCTAGAAAAGAGCGGGGAAAATGGGACACAGAAAAGAAAGCTCGTTTCTGCAGAACGAAATATTTTAAAATTTATTCATGTGAAAAATATTTTAGTCAGCGCTTTGAATATTTCACGGCGATATTAGAATTCTTAGTACTTTGAATATGAAAATAATTATGTGAAAAGGGGTAGTTAGGTGAATAAAATTCAGAAAGTGCACTCATGTCTAAAGATTACTACAGATTAAAAAAATATTTAAACGAAATATAATTGCACTATAACTTAAAATCGACAAATAAAGAAATGTCTTCGTTTTCTGGATGTGAGATCCTATTTTCGAGAAATTTGACATGCTGTAAAATCGCATAACAACGAACTTCACTTTTAGGAAGATATCAGATTATAAATAAAATATTTCGATTAAAAGAAATTCCTTATTATACTGATTCAGTATTAATGAAACTTCACTTTAACGAATGTTTCAGTATCTAAGTTCATGTTAAATCAGTGATACTTATATTCTCGGTTGTTATTTTATATCGCATATCGTGTATTATACGTGAATCTTTCGCGGGGGTTGCGAGACGAGAATGAGTTGTTTTGAGTCCTGCCTAAAGCTTTGCCTCTTCTCGTTAAATCCCTATGTAGTAATGAGAAATAGATCTGTCTCGTCTCGCATGGGAGCAGTAAATCTCTGTCTCATCTCGTCTTGTTTCGCAACCATCTCCAATCTTCTGTAGAAACGTTTCCGAAAGGAATTTTAGTTAAAACTGTGCCTGGAGCCGGGATAAAAAGTGGAGTTTGAGTTGGACCTGGGATCAGAATTAATAACAAGATATACATTGTGGTCGAAATCTACAGTGCAATTCCATTCTTTCGCATAAGTTCAAGATCAACTATCTTCGAAATAAATTTTATTTTTGGAGCTATAATTAATTTCTAAATGGATCATTCTTTTACTTTCTAAAGGACTTAAGCTTACTTTCAGCTTCATGAAAATTCCGGAAGGGTAATAGGGTTTCAGCAGGATGGAGCACCAACCCCTTATGTATGAGAGGTGCGAAATTTTCTAGACGTAGCCTTTCAGAACCAGTTGATTGGGAAAGGTAGTCCTGAAGCTTGGCCACCGTGCTTGAGAGATCATTCATGTTGCGATTTCTTTTTTGGGGGGACAGCTGAAGGCTCTTATGCCTGAGACTCCCCTTTAATCTGCGGAAGAAAGCGTCACCAAAATTTTGGCTGCTGAAGGGAAAGTGCGCGAAAGTGCCGTTTATCCTGTGCATAGCTGCAGCCGGTCACTGCTTTGGCCACTAATCTCATACCATTAATCTTGTTTTCATAACTTACTAGTTCTTTGTGTGTTTTTGCCTGTGTAAGAACACTAACTTCGGGATCCACTAATGCCTTTCCATTTTAATTCCGAACATGCATTCTTTGCTAAAGCTGTTTGTTTGGATGTGTATCATTACCTCTTAAAGTTTTGATCCTCTTTTATGAAACTCCCTGTATGTAATTTATTGTAATTCGCAGTGCAGTTGTAGAATTTAAACCGACGCACTTCGAATTTAGGGCCTTTCGATTGAAATTATCATTAACGCCCTCACTGAGGTTATGAATATTCACTGCATAGCATATGTGGCATAAAGCGACGTCCATATTTGTGTTAGAGTTGCTTTATAGGTTGTTTCATCGTGAATTCTTCTCCACAGCCAAGAATCTTAAAAATGAGCATTTATTTTCAGACATTAATACAAATTTGTGAATTAATACAAATGAAATTAATACAAATGCCAAAAATGGTTTTTTTAACATATCCATAATTTATAAAACGGAAATATTTCCTGAAGCGTGGTCTTATTCCTTTGTTAATAATACATTTCTATCCAACGAACACCTACGTAGGTTTAGAGAAAAAAATGTCGAAGTCCGTTTCGACTTCGTTTAATACATGTTTTACCGTATTGATTTAATTCACATACTTTAATTAAACGATGAAACTACACGTCATGTATTTCTAGACATCACAGATCAATCTAGAACATATCCAGACGCAGCATTAATCATGTTTAGAATACCCGTTCATCTCGTCCCATTTATGTCATTTTGGCTCAATGACACCTAACTTTCGACTAACGGATATCTGATACATGTCCACTATTTCTCCACAAGAACATTTTACTGGCATGCTTCATATTATGGACACCTGATTGGTTTTGGTTAAGCATGTATCTTCAAATCTGTGTGATCCATATATAATGAATTATAAAAAGGGAAATCGGGAGTTGCAATTCAGTTCAATCGTCCGTGGTACAGTGCAGTCAATTTTTTTCCAGTTTCGACACACCTCTCGAAGATGAAGAAGAAATCTTAAGGGAAAATAAACATGACCAAAATGTTTATATCTACAGTAAAACCTCGTTAAATCAGACTCATTGGGATCATAGCTCGTCCAGGATATCGAAAATTTGGATTAAAAGGAAAATCTGACAAAAGCGGCAAACAAAACATACCCACAAATTACATTCATATTGAACAGTTCGACTATGAATCATGTTTACAAAATCTAAAAATGTCTAATTAGTAGGATAAAATGATGATTTAATCCTACTCATGATTTGTACAAAATATATTTGAAGAGCCCCCCCCCCCTTCTCCATTTCCTTTCACACATTTTTAGCTGCTAGAAAATTTCAGTAAAGGGATTATACTGTAAAAGAAAAAATGGATGTCTGAACTTTGCAGCGAACTTTTTCCTAAAATACGTGGACATACGTGGATCCGATTAAACGAATAAACGTTTATAATAAAACTCGCAGATTGCTTCTCGTATTAAAGAAAGAAAATGGTTCAAGTCAGCGAGAAAGCATCCAGGTTTCTCGCTATAAGGCACACAAAGATTATCCGGAGATCCGAATTAAAGGGGTTTAATTTACCCAAGTTCTACTGAACTGGAGCGCCGAGTTTCCGGATTTTGGAATTTTTTCCGATTAATATTTTTAATTTACGTAAAACTTTTTTAGAGTCAGGAAAAGCTGATAAATATCAAAGATGAAAGAGAATTACGAAGTGTAACTAAGGAGGCTGCGAAATGTTTAATTTGTATTTCGCACACACACACACAAAGAAATCTAAAATTGGGATTAGACTTTTGTCGTTTTCTGATATTGCGTTTCATTTTTTATAAAAAAAGTATACTTTTTTTTACTATTTTTATTAATCAAAAAACGATTTTATTGAAAAATTGTTTAATGAAAATTTTTATCTATAAAAGTTCAGCTGTCGGGTTTTTTGTTCGTATTTTCCTAAATGTTCAGATAACTTGTTATAATAGTAGTCTTGTACTAGTTGATAGACATTTGTAGTAGATCTGTTGTTGACCAGGGGAGGGGAAGTTCCTGAGGTTCGACCCCCCTCCTCCCGTTTTTTTATTCCTTTTTAATCTTTAACCCACGTTTAACCTCTTCGCTCTCATGAGTGAAAAGACTCAACAGAGAAGACTCTCCTTTTTCTACCGATGTTTCTTCCCAGCTTGGGTCTTTGAATGCGCGGCGGAATCCAGCAATTTTCAGTATTCTCTGAGGGGGGGGGGCGTTCGCCTCCCCTCCCTATCGGATCCGCTCCTGCAACCCGAGATTAAACTCCTGTTAACAGTGCCAGATTCAGATGTGTGGAGGCCCTTTGGCAACAAAGGAGTGGTGGCCCTTAATTATTTCTCAAACAAGCAAGGACGGATTAAAGGGGGGCCGTGGTAGCCCAGTGGTTAAGGCGTTGGACTCGTAACCGGAAGGTTGCGGGTTCCATACCGGCGTACCACTAAAACCACCGTGTACATGCGGTGTACGTGCACGTTAAATCCGTGGTTCCGAAAGTCCTCTCGGCGGTCGCTAGCAGTTTCCGAGGGGTGCCAATATTCAGAAGTCCCCACCTTCTAATGAGGTTCCAAATTGTAGCGGGAAATTACGGGAAGGACGTATATGTAGCTCTAAGCGACACATTTAGTGACGCGAGCTGTCCTCTCCTGGCAAATAAACTAACCGCCCCCACCGACAAACTAACCCCCCCCCCCCCCGACAAACTTTCAATAATCCGCCACTGCAAACAAGTTAACAATTTTTTCGACGACCTGTTTGACGAAGTGGGTTCACCGTTAACTCATAGCCTTGAGATCCAGAGTTCGATTTCCGTGGAGGCGAGATTTTATTAACACATACAATAATGTCTACTTCTTTGTGTGCAAAGAAGGAGATACTTTAAATCGGACTTCTTTGAGGATACAGGTCGTGACGTTATTTTTCAAGCAACTTTTTCTTTCAACGTATAATATGTAGAACTCACACTATATTATTATATATATAGTACACTATCTATAATATACGTATAATATAACAATTACAGGTAATTTTTTATACGTGCTCCGTATCACGATGCATTATATTTTTATCCCCCGATGTGGATGAATTCCTTTATTATAAGTATATAATAGTGTGAAGATTTACTTCGTGATTGTTTCCCTCAAATATACACATGATTTATCGGATGGAAGATTAATATTAACCATTTTGACAAGAATTTGAAACGTGCTTTGGAATGCTCAAAACGAAAAATGAGAAGAAAAAGTGAGAGAACTGCTCTTTCAATGTCAGAATTTCATTTAAAAAAAATTATTTTGTACATCATTCGGTATTTGTTAGGAAATTTTTCGCAAAAATGTCTATTGTGGGGGGGGCGGTTGCCCTCCCCTAAATCCGGCCCTGCCTGTTAACCCTTAACGTGCGGTGTCCTCGCCGTGAGGACACCAAAGTCTGACGTTTTGACTGTTGCCAGTCACGAAGAATAGATTTCATTTCTATGAAAATAGTTGCGGGTGACATAGCTCCACGAGAATCCTTTACTTTTTAGCACATCATTTCCCGTAAAAAAAAATGTCACGATTATTTTTAACAGCACTGACATCTGCTGAAAAATGGAAGAATGCGAGACCAGCTGGATAGATTGCCCAATGCTGAAAAAAGGGCAGCCGTTGCCATCGCTCGACTTAACTACCAGCAATATGGCGGACGATTGAAACGTTCATCGAGTGCCACAGATCTAGAGACGCTTTTCTGACGACAGCTGGCTGTGCTCGCGCACAGAAATCGAATCGCGCATCGAAACTGTCAGTGCTGTTTCGATCGTCCGCCATCTTGCTGGTAGTTAAGTCGAGCGATGGCAACGGCTGCCCTTTTTTCAGCATTGGGAAAGGGTTGCGCCTCAAAGGGTTAAGTGACGGATGCACGGAAACTGAACGTGTCACATTCAGCGCTCCTATAGTCAATCCTAACGTTTCACAGGCGTGGACGGGGGGACCTGTCCTATAAAACCCCGCGAACCGACGGGGTTCTGCCGAAAAACATGCGCGGCGTCCGGCAACCCTGCTGCGCCCGCTCGTCGAGTGTGTGTAGAGCGATTCTCACCCAAGTCACAGCCAGTTAGTTGGTCTTGCGTCGGAGGCGGAGGAGGGTCATGCAGCGGTTCGCGGCTGCAGCACTGTGCTTCTTCGCGGCTATTTCGCTCGCTAACGGGGACTATTTCAGCGGTGAGTTGCTTCTTTGAAGTATTTTTTTTCCTTCCCTAGTTTTTACCTTCTCTTGTCGAGACGGGTTCGATTTCGAAACTGATGCCTTGGATTTCCTGTCTTTTTTTTTTCCCCGCTTTATTTCTTTGGCTCTTTGTGTGTTGTGAGTTTTTCCCATTTTGGAGGGACCGGTCGATCAACGCTGTGTGGGACCGATCGATGGGGAAAGTGGGGGTTGTGTGGGGGGGTGGGGGTGGAGTGGCGGGATCTTCCCAAAATCGATCGCCGGGGCGCGTTCTCGAGGAATACTCACTACTCTGGACCCACATGGAAGATGCTCGGAAGAAAAGCTTAGGAAATTTTAGATCCCAAGATACCGAGAAGATAACAAGCTGTTATTTTTTATATGTTTTAGAAAGCATGCCTGTCAACTCTTGCGAAGGTTTCGTCGAGGTTAGAGAAAATTTCTTGCGGTGTTATTAACAATAATTGTTTTCCAAAAACTTATTTTAAATGAATAAATACTAGGTATAGTCGTAAGAATACGACCACCCCTGTCAAATTATCTGTAAAAACAGGAAGAATTTTTAAAACAAAAATATAAAGCAAAAAAAATTCCTGAAACTGAATTTTGTCAAACATTTTCGTATGATCAACACACTGAATCCACTGAAACACATTTTATTAGTTTGAAATGAATAGTTTTCGAGTTTAGTATATTTTAACGGCACTTAAATTTCAATTTTCTGGATTTCTCACTTAATCCCCAGACAAAAAGGCAAAATAAAGAAAATTATAAGAAAATGCCCTATAATGTAAGCAACTAAAACTTTTAAAGTGGATAACATACTATGCCAACAAAAAACGTTCAATGTTTCTCTGATTTAACTTAATTTTAAAATACGTTATATTTAATTACATATTAGGGAAGTCCATAATAAATTCAAGAATTAAAAAAAAAAATCCTCAAATTGGCTTTTTATACACTTCTATCCCTTTCAAGAAAAGTGCAAGTAAACTTACTATGGTACATTAGGTTTGATTTCTTTTACACAATACGAATATGAACGAAATAAAATATTCTAAATATTAGATTAATCAAGATAAATGCAAAATACTATAATATGATTTGACATCAACAAAGAGCTTTAATTCTTATAATATATCACCATTTTATTAATGTAATAAAATATAATATATCAATCAGAGGGATAAATGAAATTTCATGTACTTAATTTTGATGATTAGTCTGAAAAGGACAATTAATCTGTTATTAAAAATCCCCCCAACCCCCCTAATATAGTATTTCTAGACTGGGTGATCACCCAACAATGCAGATAAAGCTATCCTTGTGAAGTTGCAATAAAACAAATCAACAAATTTAAAAATCGCTTCTCGCGTAATTTTGAAGTGTTGAAACAATCGATTTGAGTCCTACACAATTCTTAAAAGAAATTTACCGTACTGTTTAATTTGAACCAACCTTGCTTTTTAGCTATATAATTAACTTTTTTTTACTAATATGACTTTTTTAAATTCTTGAAGCGCTGTTGAAAATAATGATGCTATAATATCAATGTAAATGCAGCAAAAAATATCATAACCATAAAACTCATAATTCTGTTATACCTTAATCACCTCTGTGCACTCTGTCGTGTTATAATTGTCATAATAGAAAATGAAATAATTAAATAAAAATATATGCAGCTGATTTACAACTCTTTCATTACAACTTCAATCTATTTAAATACTTTAATCTGTTTCCGTTCATAAGTTATCTATCCTAAGTTCATTCGTTTTTCCCCTTTGTCTAAAGAAGTTTTAATCTACCAAATTTTCAGCAGAAATAAAAAGTAAACAAATAGTCACGGTAGTATGAACTTTAAGCTGATTACTGAGTTTTATAATCGAGCATCATTTTAGAAAATACTAAATGTAATTAATTAGCAATAATTTTAAGTTATTTTAAAAGATAACAATTTATAGTGTAATAATATGTTTATTGCTTCTTGAAAAATAAATTAATAAAAGAATGGCATGTTTTTATAAAAAAAAAAAGAGTTTATGAAATTCGACGATTTTATTTATATTTTGTGATTTATATTTATTTATATTAGTGATTTAATTTATATTTTTAATGAAAAAATGAATCATGATCTGCTGCATTCAAAATTGTTTAACAAACAAAAAGCATGTAAAGCAAAATTACTCAATTTGAGTTAAATAAACAACACACTGCAATATCATTGTTATTTATTATACACACTGCCTAATTGTATTCTGCTATATTGCTCTGTTTCTATGAAACTGTGAGACATTTTTGATACATCATTTCATTTATTTCTACCAACAAGTTTCGAAAGTTTATGAAAACCATTTTAGATTATTGCACGTAATTTCCCAGGCTTGTTGTTTAACAATTTTAAAGATATAAGTGTATCGGATTTTTCAGCATAAAAAAGAAAAACGTGAAAATTAATAAAAATCTCAAGATACAAACCTTATTTTAATATGTGGTTATCTAAGATGCTCTTGCACATTTTCTGACGCTTGTACAAACTGATAATTTAGTAAATAAAGAATCGGGAAAAATATTCCAGTTATTTAATTTGTTTCTGAAAATGCCTGTTTTCTTTTAATTTTTTTAAAACTATTTCAATGTAACGTAACGTATATAAAAATAAACCAAATAATTTTTTAATAACATATTTCGCTAAAACTTCTTTATTGTGTAGTAGACTTTACTGATTATTGTTGACTTTATAGATGATTATTTTTCATTTTATTGGCTTTGTTATGAATTTGGCCATTAAAATTTCATACCCGCTCGAAATAAGGAAAAAAATAGCTGGGTATAATGAAGGTAAAATGGGTATATAAAAACAAGCATTTTGTATTCATGGACTGTTTTCAGTTACTTATTATGTTAAACTTTCAACTATTTGTGTTAATTTATGAGAAGCACTTTCCCCGTCACACCTGAAAAAAAAAATATATAGTTATATTAGTTTTAGATGCAGAATAAATAAAATAAAAAAAATAAATGAAATATAATAAACTTGTTTAATGCTGTTTTTTCCATAAGGATTGGATAAAATAAATAGATAAAAATGATGGGTAATAAAAGATCCAAAGAATAACAGGTAAAAAGAAAGCCAAAAAATCAATACAGTTTATCAAATCTTTTTTTTTCTATGGTGACTTAAAAATTACTGAAATTTAAGAATCTTATGGCCAGGGTTGTTAGACTTAGGTTCTGGTTAAATATTGTACTCCTACATCTTATTATTGAAGGGCAAGGTAGGGTAAAACGAGTAGGTATTTCTTTTTGATCAAAAATATAGATTGTTTGATTTTAAATGAGTTTTTAGCCTATCTTTTCAGACACTAGTAGGCAACATTTATACTTATTAAAAGCATCTGGAAATTAAGCCTTATTGTACACCAATTTTACCGTACCACACGAAAACATAAATAAAAATGAAAAATATTTTTAAAAATTCTTACTTTTTTTCTGATAATAAGCTGTTTAATCCTTTTCTAAGCGGAAAGTAATGACAGAACTCAAAATTTCAAGAATGCATAAGTTTCTTTAAAGATTTTTGGAGATACAAGGAAAGATAAAAGCTGGTAAAAGTTAATACATTATGTTTTCAAATGCAATTAATAAACTTTTTAATAACCTCTATCTTGCTAACTAATGTCTGAAAAGATAGGCTTAAAAAAGAAATATTATTTAAAAACAGTTTATATTATTGATTAAAAAGAAATACTTACCCGTTTTAACTCACCATATCCTATTTAATCAAAAAAACTCAAACAAAACGGTAATAAAATATCCTTAGAAAGCATAGACTTCATGTTAGTGTCATGCTTCGGTCATGCACTGTCATTGTCAATGTTTACCACTACAATTAATAAAGTTAGAATTCGATAAACACTAAATTATTTTATGTCTGAAGTACAATGAAATGTGATTCTAGGTCGTTTTTCTTTCATCTGTTCTAAAGTGTCACACATCTGAGTGAAATGTAGGAAAATCAATTTTAAGTAAACGTTAAAACAGTTGAACTGAGATCAGCATCATTTTTAATACTGCATTTGTTTGTTCTTTCAGAGCATCTTATGCTATTAACACTATAACTGAATGTTTAAAAACATTACACATCTCTTCAATAACTACTTTTTATTTAAACACAGTTTCAAAAAAATAAGAGAAACTTGGTATGTCTTGTAAGTACGTAGATATATTTTTTAATTTTATGTTTATTTTATACGACGTTATTTATTATTTAAAATGTTAAATATAACATTTGTAACCGTTTTTATCAACACTATTCATCTGCTCGAAGTGTAATAAATGTGGGTTCAAAATCTAGGTTTATAAGCGCATTATTAACACTTTAGTGAATCATCATGTGTTGATTTATATAACAAACCTTAGTATGGAAATTTAATAACAATAAAGTTTTGTAAATATATTATTATTAAAAATGAATTTGGTTCATTTAATTATGAGAAATAATAACAAGCTCTGTCAGTCTTATAAGTAACTAACTTTACCACATCATTATTCCAAGCTAGTTGTACTATGACGTTGTTTAATGTTTATGATACATTCGTTGTGTGTGGGACTTCCTAAGGAGCTCTGTCTTAAATTAATAAAGAATGTAGTTCTATAAATATTTAATATTACCTAAAAGATTAGAACACACTTTGGTAATGTATTAGTGATAATCTAGCTTGATTGCATTAAATTGATACAATTTCATGTAAGTTAAAGAAAACATTATCTTTAAGAATTCGTCTAAGTTAGTCATCGATTTGTATTTATGTAAATATGATTTTTATTAAAATATTGTTTTATGAATTTTTAAAACGAATTGTTAATCATACAAACTATTTAATGAAGAAAAAATGTTGCAGAAAAGGTTTTTTTTTTTTTTTTTTTTTTTTTTTTTTACTATTACTTTAGTTTTGGCAAAAGGATATTTGCTTCAGATTGATCCCAAAATTTTGGATATTTTAGACCCGTTTTGATTGGAATTTACAGGGGCTCGAAGTCATTTAGTTGTTCCAATGTGAAGGTGGTTTCTCTTATAAAATTTGCATACTCCAATATGAATATGAATAAATCTGAAGAAGAGGAAAACATTTCATTGAATCTGAAGAAGTTCATTCAATGGACAGAAGAAAATAGAAATGAGATATTCCTGCAGCACTGCTGCCAAATTTCCGTGAATTGAAGAACTAATGTTTGAGAGTGCATGACGTACATCGTATATCATGAAATTCTTGTCACCGAAAGCGATGATATACATATGTACATCATTGTTCTATTTTAGTTCATTCACTATAATTGTTGCTTTGTTTTTACACTAAGCGTAAAAAATGTAGTTTGGTAATCTCAGTTTTATAAAAGTTATTGAATTTTTAATCTTTAAGGCTAAATCAACGTGGGGCGTAAGGGGATAAAGAAGCTCCACAAAATACAGCTCTCTCCCCGGTGGCTGACTAACAACAGTACTCCTTGCAAGTACACGGACTTTAGTGTTACCATTGCATTGCTGTCTCCACTTACGTTAAATCTCACACTATATATGTTCTTTCTTCGATTATGTGGCTGTGATAGTATCATCCTTCCTTAGAAATTCTCTACTAATGATATATATGTAGGGGAAGGTCGTATAGATTGGCCACCTTTTTGACTTTTGCTCATATCTTTTCGTTTAAGGAAGAAGTTGTTCAATCTACGTTGGAAAGGTATAGGAGTAAGAAACAGTTTTGCTTCAAGTTGGAAACAGATGCGATGGAAAATGAAAAACTTAGAGGCAATTGAAAAATGAAGAAAAAAGAAGTACTGTCAAGATCAGCTTTTGCTGCTTAGGTTGACCGATCTTTGAAAATCGACGAAATAGAAATGATTGAAAGTGACTCTGAAAAATGAACTGAAAAAAGTTAAAGTCGAATTTTCGTGTTTTTTTGAATTTGAATTACCGAAATTTCACTTAAAATGTCTCGAAACTATTGAATGGCACGTTATTCAGAAATAGCTGTTCCAGCGAAATAGCTGTTCCAGCGTAAATAGCTCGGCTTTCACTTCAAGTTGGCGGACCCTTCGATTTCACTTCTCTCTTGCGTTCAATGTATGCACGACGTTGTTGCAGTTTAACCTACTAGACATTGCTTATAAGCAATTGAGGCAAAAGTCCTCATTTTCATTCAAAGAGAGCTTTTTCACCAGGCAATCTCCTTATTTAGCTTGGTGTTTTAGTGGTGTGGTGGACTTCGTTCAGTTTTGTGATGGGTATGTTTTGAGTGTAGTAGAAGTGTATAGCTTTAGTAGTTTTCAAACGACTATAGTTATATACTCACGAGTACTTTGAAGTATGAAAACTTGTCAAGTGATAAAGGTTTAATTGTGAATATGGAAGACAACACACACTAAGAAGACATGATTCGAAGTGCTAAAATAGCTTGTCTAAACGCAATTTCTTCAATGCCAACGTTGACAGTAAATTCAGTACAAGAACCAAGGTAAGGTCCAGTTGTCTCAAGAGATCTGCAAGCAGAATTGGAGGAGCTAGATCGCCTCTATAATATTAATGTTTCTGGAGATAATAATGACGCGTAAGGAGTTTTGACCACACTTGGCAAATGCGTTGTCCAGGATCCTGGATAGAATAAAACTAGGCTCAGGATAAGCATCTAGGGACAAGGATACGCCATGTTTAATTTTTATCTGCGATAAGTCTATGAAAGCGGAATTGAATTTATATACTGTGGAAATTTTATTTCCAGAGTTAACATGTAATGTTGAAGTGGTGTTACTAACAGCGGCATTCACCAAACGCCATGACTCCGTGAATAAGGTAACCTGAATAGACGGTTTGACTCTCAAAGACAAAGCGAAAATTGTATTGGTCAGTTGTCGTGGTAACCCTTGTATTTAGCATGGTGAGAATGCCACTTTCTCCACTAATCTGTGAAGCAATTCACAGAATTAATGTTTGCTGAATAAGGTCATTAGCTATGTATACTTATCTTCGGTTGAAATTTTGGTCCGAACCAGAGTCAGCAGGCTGGTTATTTCCTTATTTATGAATCTCTTGACGGTAAAGCTTTCCTTGATCCAGCAGTGATATCCAATCTTTTTCATTAATTGGTTGTCTTATCGATATCTGATCTTAATGGTTTGATATTACATTAACAATTCTTCAACAATTGTTTTACGACATAGAGATTATTTTGATATCAATTTTATACAATTAATAGTGTCATTAGTTATCTTCCATTTGGATACACATCTAGAATCTTTAGAGTGATTTGTCTTATAAACTCAGCGAATAAAGATAGTTATACAAAACTTCCAATGTAGCTCCGTGAAATTAATATTTTCTGGGATTAAGTATAAAACATTACACAACTGTTTAAGGTCCAATTTTTTAATTTTTGGATTCTTTTTGGATTTTATATTTTCTTTTAATATCCTTCTCGGAATGTGCTTCCTCCTAAGCACCCCTTTCTTTATTTTTTTTCAAGTATCTCATTACTTGTATTTAAAACGCGCATGTGTACCTAATAGCTTTACAAATCATTTACATCCCAGAAGTGCTGAACTGTACACGAAGAAAAGTTTGATTGCTTCCAAGCACACTTCCAAGAGAGCTTTCTTGGAAGTGTGCTAATAAGCGACTCTTTGTTTTTGTTTGAGTGAACAATCCCGGACCTTATTCCCGAGGAAATCTTTCAACCCCGCATCCTTTGGATCAGCACAGGCGATATCAGTGATAAGGTCATTTATCTTTCCTCAGATTTCTTTCACTAAATCTAAGCTCCAACCAGCCTTTTGGCGTCTGCAGTTTTAGCAGTAAAATAAATTGTTATCATAAACCAGAATCACCAGATAAATTAAAAAAAAATATTTTCAAGCGTCCCTAAAAATGAATATTTTGGTCAAAAGTATCGATAAAGATCTTGTAGTTCTTTCAGTTTATTCTTTGTCTTCGTTTCCGGTTTTCCAAAGAATGTACGAATTTTCACGATTTTCCAGGATTTCATGATTCCAGAGCACTGCCCCTTCTGCTTGATTGGAATTTGAGCCATTGATTAAAGTAGTGGTTCTCAACCTGGTGTTCTCGAACAACTGGGGGCTTGAAATGGGTCGCTAGGGGGCTTGTGGAAAGAAGATGTGTAATGACGGAAATGCACAACGAATTTAAATAAATAACAGAAATTGAAATAACAACAAGCAAAATCACCAATAAGGATTATTATTTTATTCCTAATGGTTGGGCATTTGCTGCCACAAGCCTTTGCCACTGCTAAGGCTCGAACTACTGGCCATTTCATTATGGAGGTACCTAATGGGTGGCCAGCTTTACCCCTTGTGAAGGGACGGACAATTTTAACACCCAAGCCCAAGCCGGGAATCGAACTCGGACCCAAGGTGTGATAGTATGGTTCTTTAGTGACTACAACACCTGGGCGGTCAATAAAGATTATAAAAAAGCAGGAACCTGCTAGGACCTAAAACCCCGGACAAGTACAAGGAAACGACACTACCCAATCCATTTTCACAACAGACAAAGAAAATAAACGATCTCTTTTATATACACTATTGGTCAAAAGTATTGCAAGTTTGAGAAATTTCACGTTTTTTCAAGAGTAAGCCCCCCAAAACTAACACTTTTTCATTTAAGTGATATTTTTTATGTCAAGTGTTAAATTAGTCTAAAGGCAAGATATAATTGAGTTATTGAACAATAATTATAGTTTGGCACCATGAAATACCGAAAGAAGTGTTGCAAAACCTTGTGGATTCCATGCTGTGATCGAATATAGGGGCGGCCCAATCAAATATTATATGCTTTTCAGTTAGCTTGAACCAGTTAACTTAAAAGATAATAAAAATTATCTTTTCTTATAAAAAAAACTTGCAATTTTTTCTTTACTTCATTTTATTCCGGGAACCAAAATGGATTCCAATACTGATAAGCAGTACATTTTGTTTGTATTTTATTCTTCTTGAAATTATATATATTTCTTTTTTTTCCAATAACTTAATTATATCTTTCCTTTAGACTAAGATACTGACATAAAAAAATTATCACTTTAAACGAAAAAATATTACTCTTTGGGGACTTATTCTTGAAAAACGTGAAATTTCTCTAATTTGCAATACTTTTGACCAGTTGTGTAATTCTGTGTCGGCGTTTGGACAAACATAGGGACTTAAAGTTCTTTAAAGTACCAGCCACCCAGTGCCCAGATGATGAATGTGTATGTAAATGTAATGAGTTCTTTCCATTCCCAAGAGAATTGCCCAGCCAACATTGGGCATCATTGAAATGGGGATGTTTCTCTGTATATGTAGGCTTATTTTGGTCTCTTTTGTTTATAATCCTGCAGGAAAAGTATCATGTCTGATTATGCGATTATTTTTAGGTGAATAGGGATTTCTCCATTTGTTGCCGAATCAGTAGATTTCCATCTGGTTCTACCTTGGGCCTACGGACTACTCGCAATTTTGATTATAACAAAAATGTTTCAGAGACAAAATCTAACTGATTTCGCTTGCATTGATTATTTTTAAAAACTGAACAAAATGTTTAATAAAACATTCAATGCAATGCATTGCTAACTATACATCTGCGGACTTAACTCTGCAGTACATTGGGATGAATGCTTTGGAGCAGTTTTTAACTCTACTTTGATCTATTTCCTGCGGCGTACGTAGAGATTAAAAGTCAAAAGAACAACTTCATCCCATACATATAGGTAAACGATAAACTGATGAACTGTGGCAAAACGCGCGTGATTCTGTTGCGCTAACGATGCCTAAAATAATTTAAATAAAGGTGAATAAACCTGCTGACGCGTGATACCGCTCCGCAATCGTTTTTTTGACTTTTCGATGACGTATGTGAACTATAGCATTACAGTTTTATAAAGTGTGCGAAAAAGAAAACAATTCCAGCTGTTATATATACAGGGTGTCCAGTGCTAACGATGCCCAATGGTTATTTCCTAAACGGTTAGTCAGCGACACATAGTGCCAGTTGCAAAAATGCTTTAAATTGTATAATCTATTACATCAGAAACAATCGAAGTCAACAAATCAATTCCTATAAAAGTTACGAAATTTAAATTTTTATACTGTCCCCCGTTCCTATCAGTTATATTTAGAAATTTTTTCCTTATATAATTTCACGCACAATTAAAAAAAAAAAAAAATTCGTCCTTCTATGACCAAAATTCACCGAGTTACAGCTGCTTAAAGATATAGCGCTTTTCGAGATGCGAAATAGGGGCTGTATACAAATTGAATTCCAGAAAAATTAATGTACATGGTTTTGAGCCTTGTAATATTTATTAGGAATTTCATCAACTATTTTACGATTGCAGATTGCAATAAATAAGATTAACGTTTAACTATGTGCACCCAATAAATTAACATAAAAATATTGCTTATACTGAAAATAGAAATTTTTAAATGAAATGGTGTTAAGTAACTTAAAAACAAGAGAATAAAACACTTCATTAAACATTGAATAACAAAGTGAAACATTTTAAAGTACGAATATATGCGCATTTTAGAAACTTAAAATAATATTATAAATCCTGTTGGCGTAAAATTTGCTCAAAGCATAGCTTCCTTCGGCTGCAATGTAAATATGCACCCGTGTAGAAAACTCTTCCTGTACTTTGCGTAGTACACTCGGTGTTACATATATGTATGCTACACATAAATACGACTTAGTAAGTCTGATTCCGGAAAGATTTTTATAGAGCCTGTCTAAAACCCTTTGCTTAAAAAATTAGTAAGTTTTGCTTCTTTCGCCGCCTTATGCCAGGAAATGAAATCATTAGCCATAATTTAAAATTTCAATATTTATATGGTCCCCTAACAGTTTTACCGTAACAGGACATTTTTAAACGTGAAAAAGTGATTTAAGTCAAAATGTTTGCTGCTTCTTAACTCGGTGAATTTTGGTCCTAGAGGGGCAATTTTTTAAAATTGCGCATGAAATTGTATAAAGAAAAATTTCCTAAATATATAATTGATAGGACCAGGGGACCGTATAAAAATTTAAATTTCGTAATTTTATAGGTATTGATTTATTGACTTCGATTGTTTCTGATATAATAGATTATACAATTTAGAGCATTTTTGCAATTGAAACTATGTGTCTCTGACTAACGGTTTAGGAAATAGCCATGGGTCACCGTTAGCACTTGACACCCTGTACATATATATATAAGGGTGTCTCCTTTTTGGGGTCTTTTTTTTTTTTACTGAAATGTTTTTGCCTAAAATTATTCCTTTTGATCAGATTAACTCATGTGTAATCTTTCAATCCAGTAGGATGAAATGAACCCGTGCCGTGAATTTTCAATATTATAATGGATGATACGATGTATTTAGAACACACAAAATACTCAGTATTATTAATTAAATATTATATTTAATAAATCCCCAATTTATATATTCATTAATAATTTCATATCCTTGGTGCTGCAGAACTTGCCATTTTCTTTTTAACGTGACTTTTTTGAAATCCCAATATAAGTTGCTGTGATCTTACACACATTGAAGAAAAAATCGTTTTTATTCTTCACAAACAGTTAATTACCCATTAATGTTCTGCATTAATTCAACACCGTTAGAAATACCGTTACAACACCGTTACAATAATTTTCCGTTCGAGTTCTAAATATGGCACATTATTTTTTTAGGTTGAAAGGCATTCTTGACAAAGAAGTGTTCAAATGAAGGAGATCTGAAAAGGCTATAGCTTTAGTAGATACAAAAACATGTAATGTTTTCTCGAAAATATAGTAATAAAATTGACAATTGTAAATACAGTTGTAACATTCGTGAATAATAATAATAATAATAATAATAAATTTACCTAATAATGTGCTTTCTGCTTTTGTTTCGACCGATAGAGTAAGCGCGATCCGAACCAAAACATTTTCTAAATAATAAAATGGTTGGCAAATTTGGTTGGCGCTGTTTCAGCGAGTAATTTCGTTAAATCAAAATTTTTGTTAATTCAACGATTTTTGTTAGTTTAGCAAAAATGTTGTTATTACTTAGAAAATTATTCGATTAAACTAGCGCCAACCAAATTTTTGTTAATCAACACAATTTTATTCAGCGTAACAAAACATTTTTTTCCCGTGTACGAAAAGGTATCTAACACAGTCCGAGTTTTTAAAAGCTTATAAATATAGTGTGCATGTATACAAAACGAATAAAACCTTTATTACAGCTGCTTGTTTATAAGAGATTCACTAAGATGTTCTGGTTTAGTGAGTTAGCAACCTTATTAAGACACACATATACAAATCTCACGCGAGAACCTGAGGTAATTTTAGGATCTTCTTCCGAGATTCACCGTAAATCCTTCTACGGAGGAAGTAAGGTCATGCTTTGATTTCGTATCAGAACCCGTTATGCCCTCAAGATAATTTCCCTTGCGTTTGAATATCGTTTTCTTTGAACCGAAGATTAAATAGACTTTCACGCTGAAGTACTTTTGTGTATGACACTTTTCTAAAGACTACCTTGAAGTGACTTATTTCGCATGCTGCTTTACAGAATCATAGAGTTCACACAATTTAAGGCTTTTCAGTTTCGTATTTTCGCTTTGTAGGACATTTTCTGGGGCCTAATCATGGGAAGTAAATGTAAATTATCTCGTATCTTTGGAAAGTGAAGCAACTTTCTCATTTAATCTTGGTTAAATGTTTTAGTCTTAATTTCTCTCTTGGTTAAATTTTTAGGTCTTAATTTTTTCTCTCATTCGGGAGTTTCACGGTCACTGCTAGGTTCAATCTGTGCTATGATGAATTTATAAAAGGTGTATTATTCAGCTATAAATAAATAAAAAAGATCATCATACGTAAATGTGTATTTTCTTAAATAAATATACTTTACATTGCTCTCTTATACATTTCGTCAGGTTTATAAACAAAAAATTATGTAATTAGTTTTGTTAGAATGTACATTATTATCCGTGATTTTGTACCATCCTCACTAATACGCCCCTAGGTCGTATTGCAATATTTAATGTTTTTAATAGGATGGCGTCAAGTATGCTCCCCCCCCCCCTTCCTGTTTATAAATCTACTATTATAGTATCATGCATAAATTTTATTCCAAAATTGTTTTCTTTTCTTTCCTTTCAAAAATTTAGAAAATTTAATTTCCCTCCCTCCCCAAAAAAAGATTAAAAACATGCATAATAGTATTAAAAAATAAATGAAGAAAAATCAGTTTTACAAAAATAAATAAATATTGTAACCTCTCGAAAACAAATTACTTCGACAACAGAAGGCCATTAAAAACATGCATCTACCTCTTTCATAATGTATATTCTGGGTTTAATATTTATCGCATGCTTTCAGCAGTAGAGACGCAAAAGCGCTGATTATTTGGAAGCCTGTAGGTTCATAACAAAAGTGAATTATTCAAATGAGAAAACCGTGGCCGCTATTTGTGACTCTGTATAATATTTATTTAGCAACAATACATATTTATTTCTGTACTAATCTAAAGCACTATTGATCATTAGAAATTCCGTGGTGTTTTACAATTTCAATGATATTTTGAAGTGGTAAAATATAAGGTATAGTACGGAAAAAATTCCAATTGCAAGTAACATTTTTGGTTTTAATTGACGTACAATCATAAGAAATTTATTGTCTTACCTCAATAAATATTTTTCATTATTATGTAAGTTAAATTTTGTCTTAGGGGTATCGAAATATTAAAACAGAAATAAATTTAAACATTCAGTTTCTTTTTATTCAATGGTAACCCTATCTTTCACTTTATGTTTGAATTTAGAGTATTGGAAAATGCTAAATTACAAAATTTTATCCATTTTCAACGATTAGTTAATGAATTACAAAGCTTTAAAAAGTGAGTCATCCATCGTACAATTTTAAACTTTAAGCCCTAGCTTCTAAGAGGACGAGTATGTTCATTAGTTTTTATTTCAATGTTATAATAAATTGTGTTTAAACTTGGAGCACTTTTCCTTTAATAACCTGCATGAATCAACTCAAGGTAAAAACGTTTTACATTCTTACCTATTTACAAAACTGGCAGACCTTTAAGCAATAAAAATACGCTAAATTTAATTTGAAAATACAAATCGGGAAAATAGCCTTGTCGAACATTTAAGGCATATTTTTAAATTTTAATGAGTAAAATAGGCTTTTAGGTGTGTTTGTAGGTATCTGTGGTAACAAATGAGCATTCGCATTTGTCAACAATTCGTGTGAAGGTAAGTTAGCGCTGGTCAAAAAGATCCCAGTTCCTGCTGTTTTGATCATAAGGTAGAGATGTTAGGCTCATTTTTTTAAAGACCAAGATTGTAGTCTTATTAAAGGAGATTGAGTCATTGAGCTAGTTGTTAGTGATACTTCTACTAACCAATCAAGTTTTTCATTAACATCAACATTTGTAGACATTACTTTTGAAGAAAAGCTAGTACAAGCATCAGTTTCTGCAACTTTGAGACGATGGTGATTGATTTGTTTTTATTTTATTCAAATTTTAAAAAAGAATCACTCTGTGAAAAATACCATAAAGAATTTGAATAAAGATTTGAATCTTGAGGACATAGAAAAATTAATTGATTGTAAAGTGAAAGCTAGCCAACTGGTGGAATAATGGATTTTGACATCTTTTTTATTTATTTATTTATTTATTTATTTATTATTATTATTATTTTTTTTTTACCAGACATTTAAAAAAATGATGTCAGAAGTCATTCTCTGTAAATTCAGGAAATTAAAATGAAATCCAATCTTTAAAGAAGTAAAGCATTCAAACTTATATCGAGGGATAGTTAAAAAAAATCATCTTAAATATTAAATTTTCCCAAACAGAATCTTTCTTAAAAGGAGTAATATTTTATTCTTTCATGAATAGAGGCTGCTCTGAGTAAAATTCATCTATGGCACAATACGGTGCAAATGACTCCAAAAGAATTTCTACAATGTTCGAAGATTTTTTTTTTTTTTTTTTTCGTTTCTTTCTCATTCTGTTTATTTGTTATCATACTTTCGCAGATTAAGTAATGTGACAAGTTCAGAAATAATCGCATTAGTTTGCCATATGTTTCTTAGTTTTAGAAAGGATATATGTTTAGTATATCGGCTTTAGACATATGTGTGTGTCTCATTCCAGAGGAATTAATTTCATATCATTTCCCGCCAAAAGCGACTAGTCATTAAATTCAATTTTTAATTTACGTCTTTTATCAAAAGTTCAGTTTAATTAGTTTCTAAAAATTAATTTTTTAAAAGTACTAATTAAAATTTCCAGTGGTTCGAAAATTGTGATGTGGAACATTTAAGGTAATTTCTCAAAGTCAGTTTTATAATTTTTAAATAAAATAGCTTAATTAATACCTAAACTTGTGACAAAAATTATTTCTTGAAAGAAATTGTACAAAGAAATTAACACTACATGAAATAGAAATCATGAACTTTTCAAAATCTTCGTTCTCATTATATTTGTTTAAAACTTCAATTACGGTGCTGACTAATTAAATTTTATACTTTTAATTTAAAAGGTGGAGTGTTATATTTTTCAGTGCATGCATGCTTTGTTTTACTCAGTCAAATTAATTGTTTAAGCAATTTTATTTATAGTGAATTATAATATGAATTTAAACTATAATATTTCTTTAATGCCTTTCACATACTATATACTATACTTAGTTAACAAGTAACTTTTACCTAAGCAGTATTCTACATAACAACTTCTTAAATTCACTGATGGAATAATGGAAGATTTATCTTTAATTAAGTTTTTAATTTTCTGTTTTAGAATTATTATGTACCTTTTCAACTACATTGTTTCTTTCCTTTGATTCATTGTTTCATGTTTGATGGTACGGTAACAATTTGAAATTTACAAGAATTTGGTAAGCCAAGTGAAGCTGCTATTCACTATATTTTACGAGTACTTTTATAAAAAAAAAATAGGTTAATTTCTGAAAAACAAATTTTGTTTTGAAAACATCAAAGAAAAACTCTCATCCATTCTTTTAACAAAACCTTCCAAACTAGTGTGTTAATATTTAGTGCGACTATAGGCCAAGATATCAAAAACATTTTTCACATTTTAAACATTTATTACTGATATTAGTCTCTAAGAACAGACAATTACTTTGAAGCTGTTTTAAAATCTTTTGATGAGCAGAACATGTTGGACAAATGCCATTTACAATAAAATTAAAATGAATAGGTTATTATTGGCATTTAGAAACATGAAAGTTTTTGTTTTTGGAATGTACTATCAGCGAAGCCCGGCTTTGCCCAGGTCCATTATGTATTAGGGTATCATTTTCCGAGAGCAAATTGTCATCTGATGTCAATCACTGATCTACACTCATGTCCATAAATTAAGGATAATGAAGTTCAGGCAAAGAAAGAGAAAGAAGCAAAACAAATTTGACTTATTTGTAAAGTCTATTTATTAAAAAAAAAGTAAAGAGCAAAAAAGATGCTATATGTTTGACATAATTAATAAAAATTGCAAGTTTTACTCCCTTGACCAAATTTAAAAAAAGAACCTATTTACAAAAAACAGTATAAAATGGTTAGTAGGATGGTTAATACGGATTATGTCTCCCGGACGATGCAATACAGGCCTGACAACGCCTAGGCATGCTGAGTATCAAATGATCAATCTGATCTTGGGGAATATTACACCACTCATCAAGCAATGCACTCCGAAGTTCCGGTAGACAGGTGGGAGGGGGTTGACGGGCTGCAATTCGTCGGCCAAGCATATCCCACACATGCTCTATTGGATTCAAGTCCGGTGAGTATGCTGGCCAATGCATACGGGTGATATCCTCCGATTGAAGGCATTCGTCTACAATGTTTGCACGGTGAGGACGGGCGTTGTCATCCCTAAACACAAATTCAGCACCCATGGCGCCCCGAAACAAACGTACATGTTGTTCCAGAATGACATCCCGATAGATGTGGCCTGTCATCGTTACACTCTGAACATGCAGGTCAGTTCTGGTACCAAGAATAATTCCTCCCCAAACGAGCCATCCTGCACCACCGTAACGGTGTCTTTCAATGGTGTTCTCTTGGTGGTAACGGGTACCTGGCGCTCTCCAGATGAATGTCCGGCGAGAATCAGACTCCAAACTAAACCTGGACTCGTCGGAAAACATCACACAAGACCACTGTTGCGGTGTCCACAATGCATGCTCTCTACTCCAGGTTAATCGCAGGCGACAGTGAGTTGCGGTAAGTGGAACACATCTGACAGGCCTACGAGCATATAGACCAATGTGTCCTAAGCGTCTGTACACGGTCTGCCTTGAAACTGTCGTACCGGTAGCTGAAGAGAGCTGACGAGACAGGTCTGATGCTGTACTCCGTCTGTTTCTTTTGGCAGTAACTGCCAAATAGCGGTCCTCATTCGGCGTTGTAACTCGGGGGCGACCTGTGCTGTAACGTCTACTCACATTACCATCATCTTGGAATCGTTGCCAAAGCCTGGAGATGACACTCTGGGCGATTCCAAGTTCCTCGGATACTTCCAGCTGGGTACGTCCACATTCCAGTCGTCCGATAATTCTGCCACGTAAAACATCATCCAAATGCCTCCTTTGTGCCATAACTATGCGGTTTTTGCACTGAAAGGCTTTCACAGCGCTTGTGAACAATTTTACTTCTTTGCCACCATTCCACTTATACCCCTCTCTTACACTCTCGTCATTGTGACGTACCATCCACGCCATCTGGTGGTTTCTTGTAATTTGCATATTCTTCTTCAAGATGTGTGTGATCATTCCACAGGTGAAATTTTTATTTTAGAGATCAATTTTTGTGTAATTCTGAATTATCCTTAATTTATGGACATGAGTGTATTTATTTTTTCATAAACACACGTATTTTTAATATTGTTCCAGAAAACCTGCTTAATTCTCGGGTACATCGTTTAAAAGTCCAGCGTATGTCGAAAATTCGAGTAAACAGTCCACTTGGCTTGGTGGAACACAAATTTTATTGCTTCTATAACACAAATTTCACAGGCAATAACATCCTGTAATTTTCTAATAACAGTCCGCGCAGTACAGGAGCTTTCACAGATACTGCATTTCACACACAAAATAAAACACTTCTACCGGGTAAAATTCAGTGGAAATGCTTGAGAAAGATACAGCATAAAGAAATAAAGTATTCATACACAGCATTCAAAAACAAGCGTCTAAAAACAAGCGAAAGACCGCTTCAAAAGCACGTAAAATAACTACGCACAGCTTTCCAGCTGAGTTAGGTTTCTCTGTTCTTGCGCGACAGTGGGCAAACTACAGACTAACGAACTTCCCCAGGTTCTCTGCACTTTTTACACCTTTTGTCAATATACCGCATACAGTCGAGAGAATTCTTTCCCCTGAAAGATCCTGAACTATCGCGAATTTTGATTGCTTCATTGAAATGTAAATGAGTAATATTAGGGTGTTACGTATACTAATGTATTAAAACAAGCATTACAGGCCCCATTATCTAAATCGCGCCTAATGTCCAAAATGGAGCCAAGTTTGACGACTTTTTGGTGAAATATCGCCAAATTCTGCTACAAAAATTGTAATTTCAGTTATTAATGTATGTTTGTGTGTTTTGTGTTTTGGCAAGCCTACACGAGGTTCTACACGAGAGCATCTGATTACGTGGGGGTGCCCTGATCGGAGGACAGAGTTATTAATGTAATGAGAGATTGAAATGTACGTCGAAGTTTTCATTTCCAAATTAATTAATTAAATCCATTGAAAGATTGTATGCTATATTCTTTTGGAATGAGGAGAAACTTATACATTAGCTTCTAATAACTGAAATGCCGATTTTTTTAAAGTTAAAAAATGGCTCAGTCTCATTAATTGAATTCATTTCTACAAAGTATTATCTTTGGCCACTACTGATCAATGCATTATTATGTGTATAAATGTGCGGATAATAAATTTGACATTATTATCTTTGGCCACTACTGATCAATAACATTATTATATGTATAAATGTGCAGATAACATAAAGTCAGCACTTAATTATTCTTATAATTACTGTTTTGAACATTACCAGTTACTCAGAAATTGTACATGCGAAACTACATTCTACGCTCCAGTTTGCGTGTTGTTAGGAACGTCTTTATCATGAAACGAATGTACATCTGACGTTCAGGCATGCACAGGTCAGAAATGAAACACTGACTCCTCTCTCTTCATAGCTTTTCAGCTATGAAGATGAACATTTTCACAGACATCTTAATTATAGGGAAAACCCTGGGCGATTCATTATCTTCACTTAGATTAAAACAATGTGGAAACAATTAAGCACTGTTATAGTGTTACATGAATTCTCTTATATATTTAAAAGCTCACAAAGCTTTCCTTCAACGTACTTCCTAAACATTAGAATATAATTTTAATGAATTCGTTACAACAGCCGTGTTGTTGTTTAGACTGAAATTTAGACAGTACCAGCTGAAGTACCCATTCTTCGCACGGGATGAAGCCGGCATTTTTTTTTTAACACTCGTAATTGAAGCGTTATTCAATTGGAACAGAATTTTCAAAACTCTCAAGTTGTTCCACTCCTAACTTTTGCGTCAGATTTGCTATATCTTACCTTAAAAAGAATAAACTTCACTTTGCTTTATTCAACTTCGAAGTAGTTTGTTTCTAGGGCTATTTACTTTAGAGCTTCACGCACAGATCAACATCATAAAAAGATAAGCATGATAATAGTAAAAAAACGGTCTCAAATAATGTGAAAGTGAAAATAGGGAGCGCTTTCTTTGTTTGGAGTGTTTACAATCTGCTCCCGTAGAAAGCAATCTTTTGGCAGCAAAATATGTAATTCTTGTTTGTATAAGTGAAAACGATGCTTAGTACATCTCATCTTTGTCCAATTAAAAATAAATAATTAAATTCACATTTTAGTTTTAGCATTACAATCATCGTAGTAGCAGAATTGATTGTTGCCCTTTAATCTGTTAAATTCCACAACGCAATGAAAACTGTAGTCATTTCTACCGTTCTTAGGCTCTAAAAATATGTAATTATGAAACCAATATAATATTAACTTGCTAGTGTTTTAAATATACTAGGATTTTTGATGCTATTCTAACTATTTTGAGTTTTATTCCCTACGCATTTCCTAGCAATATTTCTAACTGGTACAAACAGCGACGTCTATTGTCGGAAAAATTGACCGTTTTGAAGGATTTGCTCCGTAGATGACGCTTATCCTTAAATATTAATCAATGGCTTTACGATAACAGATAAAAACATTTTTTAGACTCCGGATTCCAAAAAAAAAAAAAAAAAAATGCGTCTAATGAAAGACAAATAAAATGTGAAACTTTCATAATTTGATTTCCAGCAGACGATATTTTGAAGTATTTAAAATGAGAATTTGCGGAATCATTTTCATAGCAAACCGTAATGGGATTTCTAATGCATTTTTAAACCAGTGTCATGAAAATGGCGTGCGCCAATTTTATTAACGGTATCTAACTTACGGTATATTAAGCAAGCTTTGGAACTGAAAATTGTAAAAATCTCTGAAAAATCAGGGAACGGGTGAATTTTCACATTTTTAAAGTTGAACATTTTTTTTTCTTCGATATTTTTTATGCGTTTGTTCAAAATTTCAAGCCAATCGGTTCAACGGTTTGGATTTGTAAATAACAGGTATGGGCAACCTTTGGAAAATTGCTGGCCAAACTTTAGGATGTTAGCGAAGTCGCGGGCCATATAATTGAGATTTGTATGGGATTTTGAATGGTTTATATGAATTTTATATGAGGTTTTGATATGTTCCGCTGGCCGGATCAAAAGTCGAGGCGGGCCACATCCAGACCTCGGGCCGGAGGTTTAACATATGTGGTATATAACATAAGCAAACAAACACAATTCCATTTTTATTTATAAAATTTTAAGTTTCTTTTTGTTATTTTGTTTGATATTAAAACACGTAATTTTGAGCGAGCAAATTTGTAAGTATATTTTTTCGTTAAAGATTAAATAAATAATTTATTTTAAAAGGATCTAAACATCTCTTGCTCATCATGTAAAAGCGAAGGAAATGCCACCCAGCACAAAGTTTTCCACTGGTCGTCTATAAGCCATCAGAGTTAGATAATGGGTATATCTATTAGAAGTCCAAGATCCTCCAGATACCATAAAATGGACCACTATAAGAGATTTGAGGTGTGATCTATCTAAGGACTAGACAAAGTCTATAATATCCAGGATGTCTGTAAGAGGCCGTTATCCAAGTAGCATAGATATTAATTAGACATCCAAAATATCCAAGATTTCTCAACCAACCCATAAATGAATATGTATATCATATCTAGAATATCCGAGAAATCTGTAATAGCCCTCTTTTGGGATGGAGAAAAAGTGGAATTGTGACGTCATAGCTACATCATCTCTTGCCCACACCTCCAGAGACGGTATTGCTCTTGCCCGATGAAATTTCTTCCTACTGTCTTTGAATTTTGGTGCTGCCATCATACACAAGAACTTCAATTTAATTTTAAACTGAATCCTTCTAATTTCCGCAGCTGGTATCGAACTGTGGATACAAAGCGTGGTAGGCGAGCGTTCCTATCACCAGACAGGTTCGGCTTTGGATGAAAAGACTAAAGTTTGAAGTGATTGTTGTTTCAATTTCGGGGATCTTTTGGGAACTTTTATGTATCTAAATAAATAAAATTAGACTTTACCTGTACACTACTTGTTATTAAAAAATTTAGCGATTTCTATCCGTTTTAAGAATTTGGCGTAAAAAAAAAAAAAAAGTTTGTCTGTCTGTCGTTTTGTAAGTACCTGACAGAAGCAAATGAAATAAAATTTGGCGACATGATAGGTGGTCACCCAACTTGAAATATAAGCGTCGAATTTTTAAAAAATTCATTAGATTTTGAGATTTTCCGAAAATTGTTTCAAACTGCGTAAATTTTTCTTCGCACATCACGTAATAACGATTAAAGCGAAAGAAATGAAATCTGGTGACATGATAGATGATCCCCCAATTTAAGCTATGGGCGTCGGATTAGAAAATTTTTTTGATTAGATTTTGAGATTTTTCTAAAAATCGTTTCAAATTGCGTAAATTTTTGTTTCGGTACGCATAAAAACTGCATATAATTTGCGCAACAAGTGTATACTTTCAAAAATTTCAAGAATATCCACTTTTACAATACAAATAGTGTACAATCTATATGTTTTTGCAAAAAAAAGTGCGGATTTTTCTAGCTGGGTAGGTGCTATAATTTTCGATTATTTATTTACAAACTGTACTTAATTTGGATAGCTATATAGTTAGTGTGCAATAAAGTTAATTTGATAATGTGGAGAATGTTAATAATTATATACTGTACATTATTTGAATTATAAGTGTTGTACTACAGTGCATTTGAATTTGAATTATAAATCATCATTCATTACAAATAAATAGGATTGCTTTTCATTACAACATAAGTACATAATTACTGATAATTAATAAATTCTAGTACATAATTATTAATTAAATCGAACAAAATCCAACAGGTGGAGAAAAATATGTATCGCTGATGCATACCGTGAGCATATACCAGTTGTGTCGCGTTGCGGTCTGTGCGAGCGCTCCCTTCTTCTTTTTAAATTTTAACTGTGCACACAAATCGAGCGCGAAATTTAAAATGTAATTAAATTAAAAAATCAAAATTTCCCAATGCTAACCCAGTGAAAATTGCGTTAAAATGTGTACAAACATACAAAAATATGTGAAATTATGATAATGTCATAAATAAATGTGCAATACCTTTACAACCTTAAAAAAGCATTTAAAATTTTTTCACAAAGATTTTCAAATGTATAAAAATGTGAATAAACATTCATAAATATTTATCTCTTGTTAATAAAAATAGAATAATCCGTAAAAACCTGTTTAACTGCATGAATATAAATTTTAGAAAGCTTGACAAGAAGTTTTCACTTCTGACGTGCTCAGCGGCAGTGTAACTGAGAGTGTGACGTCATTGAGATTAGTCGCGGTTGTAGATCCAGTCATTTCCAATCTGCAGAAGCCACCCATACTTCTACGTAAATAAGACGTCTACAAATGCATGAGTTTTGGATGTTATACACGCACATCCAGTGGATTTGTAGCTTTGGATGGCAATTAAATATCTATGGGGCATCTATTTCATTAGCTACATAAGATGTCTACTGATGGATTTCTTATGGATGTCATTAATACATTTCCAATAGATATTTGGTTTCGGATGACTATTAGATATCTATAAGCCCTCTAAGGATATCTTATAGAGGTAGCAATTTAGATGTCCTATAGATATACATTTTTCTCCGCACATAAATATCCTTTAAATGCCCTGGATATTATAGATCAGTTTGGATATCTATTACACCTGATTTGGACATAGTATGCTGTGTGAGATGTATTAGCTGAATTTTGGTGGAAAAATAAAAACATACTGATAGCTTTACTCATTCATGCATGCATGCAGTTAATTAAATTTAAATTTATATGTATGTGTTATACACACACACATATATCGCATACAATAATTTCGAGAGAATAATATGGAGGTTAATTGCGCATGGATATTTCCACATATATATTTTGGCAAAAGCAAATTTTCCGTTATTGTTAGTTTTTATCATTTACCTAGTAAGTACTATTTATTTATTTATTTGTTACACTATCTAGTTAATCACGAACAAGTTTTATTTTCTACCTATATAGAGTGTACACCCGTGCAGTAGATTCTTTTTACGTATGTATGTATACATGCTGAAAAGGAGATGTTTCTTTTTTGCTGGAAAACAAAATTCCGAATCAGATAAATTTACCTAAAAAAGTTCGGAAAACTTAGACGGCTCTCAAGTTCATTAGTCATAGACTTCATAAAAATACAGAAGAAATCTGCTGAGAGTGAGATAAGTAACGCTTTCGTAGTATTGTGATTGGAGGCAAAATTAATTTCTTCCGCTTGTTAATTGATCTCAGCCAGTTTAGTCGGGAAAAATATTCTTTAAAAGAAAAGCTAAAACCCGATTTGCACAGAAAATTGTCAACGAAATAAGTACATGTAATATTTATAATGTGTCTTAAGCAAGGAGAATGTAACTGCTATAGACGCGAAGACTTTTGGACTGCTGCCATCGTGAATTACCCAGTTCCATGCTATGTTATTAAAAAAAAAAAACTCTCATCGTGATTGTATTATTTCTCTTATTTTAGTGAAAAATACTGTGCATTGTAAAGAAAGCATAATTGCTTATATAGGGACACTTTTCTTTTAAGGATTTCTTTCAAGTAAAAGTTTTTAAGATTATAATAACTGAAACTACTTTTACAATTTCAATACATTGATTGAATGAAAATTTCGTAGTTTAGAACATATTTGAACTTTTTACCTCTTCTTATTTAAAATTGTTTTGTTTGTTTTTATTATCAGAAAGGTTATCCCTCCTCTCTTGGTTAACGCAGAGCTGGCGAATTTACGGTAACACCTATACAACATACCTAAAAATCAACTGGTACTACAGAATCAGCTACACGTTGTTAATAGTAATTATTCAGAAACTTACATCTGACAAACTGGAAGGCATATAATTAGGGTAATTCCGGGAGAGTCGCCGCATCCAGGACAAATGCCGCACCCCCTGTATTTCTTGTAATTGTCGATAGATAGCAGCCAAACGCGCAGTATAGGTGTGCAGTGAGATTTCCTTAACTAGTGTATAGCAGGAATCTCTTTCAATGCTTTAGCTGTAACCATACAATTTTTATTTTGAGATAAGCGCATGGTTTCACTATCCAAACTTTTAAACACGTTGAACTTAAAGTGCTTTTTTTTACGCTAATTACTAAATCCATGAATGATTTCGAAGTCAAAACTAATTGTAGCACCTGTATAGAGTACTGAGTATGGGGTTACGTCACTTTTTGTTGCAAAGACTGACAACTGTGATGTGTTTTGTCTGTACCGTACAAAATGGGATACATGCCGCAGAGTCATTCTGGTATATATGCCGCAGTTTCTATGTACGGGATGCCGCTTTTAGTAAAATTTTAATTTATTTCGACTTGTTTTATTTTTTATATTACTGAATTTATGTCACTGGAGTATATATATATATTAGGGATCGACCGATAGTATCGGCAACCAATAGTATCGGCGCCGATACCTCCAATTTTTTTAGGTATCGGTATCGGTTCTTTCGATTCTAAAAGTATCGGGAAAGTATCGGTTTCTGTTGCTTTCATCCATTTCCACCGATACTTTTCAACCGATACTTCGCTTTTCAGAAGAAACCACGCAGGCGCAACACCTTTCTAGAATCTTTATTTTGGTAATGAGATGAGAGGCATCGTTCCATTGGCACATTTATTTGCGAGAGTGTTTTCGAACTGTGTGTTCTTTTTTATTTTTTTTATTCTAACCATCGCTAAATGGATGTCGTATCACCAAGTGTGGTCGAAATTATGGACGAAGAATCGTTAGACGACAGTTTAACAGAACAATCGTCTATTCTTCTAAATTATTTTGAATTGGTGCCCAACACTAAATAAGCTATCTGCAAGGATTGCAAAAAAAAAATGTCGAGAGGTATAGGCTATAATTTTACTTCAGTTTTATAAACGTTTATTTTCTTACTGTGTTAACTCGAAAAAGAGTTCATTCATATATATATATATATATGTATACACACAATTGAATCTCCCTATAACGAACTCGTTCGGTTCCAGTTAAGAAATTCACTATAGAGAAAATTTTGTTGTACAGAGATTAGAGATTTTTGCAGTTATTTCAGCAAATATTACAAACTTTTTAGTTAATTCGATGTTTAAAAGTATTACATTATGACTTTCAATTAAAAATAAATTGGTATTTATTATAAATTTGTTAAACTTACGGTTTCTTACTTTTCATTGTATAAATGAAATGTTCAAAAGTAAAGACAATCCACGAATTTAGAAAACAAAATATGTAATGCACTTACGTTTATTTTACTTCAAAATTCCGTTATTTTACATTGTTTTACATTCTGTGATTTTAAATTTTCATAAAAATATTCACATTTTAAAAGTCCGCTGAAAATAGAGTGAGGCACATTTTATTCCATTTGGAAACCTCTTTTTAATGGTTTTGAATGGTTGAAGCATTAAAGTTTGATGTGGTTTTGATCGTGAAGCGCAGGGCCTTATAATTATATGGGCAAATCGGGACTTTGCCCAGGTCCCCCGACTTGAAAGGCCCTTCAATTTTAAATGTTTTTTTCTGAAATATTATTTTTTATATCAAAATTTTATGAAAAATATAACAAATTTCATAGATTGGGGGCCCCCAAATCTATCAATGCCCGGTGCCCCTGTTGGTCATAATCGGGCGCTGGTGAAGTGCCTTCATTATCGGAGTCAGTTTCACTTTCCTGGTCTCCATTTTTATCATCTCTTACTCTTCCACTAAGTGGTCTGTTCAAAAATTAAAATTTTCTTCAAAACTAACAAAAAAAATCAAAGGTAAATCTGAAATATTCGATATGGGAAGATAACCTCTTCGTTATATGGAGAATGTTTATAGTGTTATTTAAGCCTTAAAGTTG